>JAPMOB010208046.1:0-41126 GCA_029875015.1 Lepomis gibbosus
GTTTTCAAATAAACAGCTCAGGCAAACACTTGTCTTTCCGTGAGTTTTATTCAAGTCTTCTGCAGAAGGACTCACAGCAATACACATATGCCGTGTACATGTATGCTCGAATGAGTGAGGAGAGGCCAGTGAGCCTGTTATTTATCCAGTTTTAGGTTCAATCATATCATCCCACAGAGACACATTGTCCCTGAAGTCTGGATAACACAGAGAACAGAGATATTTTGACTATTACATTTACACAGCACAGATGAGTCTCCCTGAGTCCAGGGTTACATGCAATATGTTTGGAATTCCCATTACAGAACACACTTGTATGCACACTAATGTAGTATACAGTACTATCAGATACAAGGACCACTCTGTACAAATACTTGTTACTTTAAGTAGAGTTTGCTGACGATACTTCTCAACTTTTACTTAAGTAGGGGTTTACTGTAAATGAAGGATTTTTGCATTGGAGACTTTTTACATTGTGGTATTTGTAGTTTTACTTAAGTAAAGGACGTGTATCCGTCTTCCATCACTGAATGACTTGAACTCAACCAAACTTTCTGTTTGCATACAGTAACAAGTGTGATATTTTTTTCTCTCTCAACTTTAAGTAAAGAAATCAACAAAGGATAATGTGAATGAATCCACGTTTCCATCCACTACTGCTATGCAATTATTAAGTGGCTTAAGATAAACATCTGGTGGTTGTAATGCTTCAGTCAGGCATAAACCATTTCATGGGAAGAGGGAGCCAATGAGATGATGTAACTAAAAGAGCACTAGTCAAATATCTGGTGGAAAACAATACAGAATTCTTGATACATATCTGATGTTTTCGTCCACCATGATTTTTTTGTGTCCTCTCTGAAGCAGACCTTCAAGTCACATGCTTCATTTAGATCATGATTTATTTGCTAGGTCTCTTTTGCATAGCATGTATAATAGCAGAAGCTTAAAAATGAAGGAGCTGAATGTAACAGTGACATACGCATAGGTTCCTTAAAGCAGGATTTCTAAATCGTTCGAAATCCAGACTATTGTTGGTTTTCTCTCCTACCAGCAAGTTAATTGCTTTCAACTGGCCACCCAGGTGTAAATCCTCCTTGATTGGCTGAAATGAAAATCTGACTCCCCATTCTCCCACATCCACCTCCACCTCACTCTATTCTGCCATTATATCCCCTAAACACTTCCCCTTCATTATGACTGACATTCAATTAAATCAGAATCCGAAACGGATGCTCACAGAGGAAGAACTGAGGTAAGAAGAACACATTTCACTCCAACATCACTTTCTGTTGACAGTTAAGAACATCTACAGTAAGTCATATCATTGGGCGAGAATTATTATGTTAAAAAATGATGTATTCTAATATTATGGGATTGAACCCACAACCCTTCTTGCTGGGAGGAAGCTTAATAAATCGAATGGGTTGGTGCGAACGCAGATAAAGACGCATCCACACGGGTTAAAAATGTTGTGACTCGACCTAAAACATACAACGTAAAAATGATCAAGGTAGTTCAACTTAAAGGTTCAAGTGCTGCCTTAAAAATGTGAGTCAAAGAAAAGCTTTGTTTCAACACATGATGTTACGCTAATTCATACATTAACTGTTTGAACTTGACACTGTGAGTTAAAACAACTATCTGTTACAATGTCCATTAAAGGAAACATGTTTTCTCTTGTGAAACAATACAATTCTTTTCTATACCTATTCAGCTCACATTTTAAATCAAGATAACTAACTTCATAAGAGATTTGAAGTTAGTTTAACTTGGACATACAAGTTCACCTGCTGCCTTGAAAAGGCAAGTTAACTGAACTTGAAGATTGCCTTTGTTCCAGCTCACAAATTCAAGTTCATAAAGTTGATATTACTGCAGTGTTCTAGTTGTGTCAGTGTTGTTTTTTTAGTTGATTGAACATAATAACTTCACCAAATTTATACTACTTTACTCTTTTTTTCAGTTTACATGTAAAAATGGCCTTTCAGACAGACCGCGGCAACAGCCCTGCTGCGCTATGAAACCCATTTTCTTCAATGGCTTCCACCGTGCCAGGGAAGTTGATGTATCGAGAAACGCACAGCGCACTGCTTGGAATTCGCACAGGAAATCTTTCCACTTCCGCTGGTCTTTTCTGGTTTTCCACAGTAGTGTCTATAGATTGGTTGGAATTTGAATATGATTTATCTGCAGTGCATAATTATTGGGGATGAGCAAGCACACCACTATCTGTATCTGTTCAACAAATTAAATTTTCTGCATCTGTACTTGTGCAGGGTTTAACCTGGACGTGGGTGGGACTATATGGAAGTTAGTTAAGCCTGAATTTGGTATGAGTCGATCCGAAGGTGCTTTATTTATTAGAAAACTATTTACAGAACAGCCTTAGAATTGATCTTAAGAGCATTGTTTTGACAGAAATTGATTTTTTGTTAAAGGTTCCTATATTTATACTTTATTAGAAAACAGACTTTGACATATTTTCCTCTAATTTTCCCTTATAATTAGTTGATTATGAGTATGTTTCTAGGGTATTTTTTTCCCTTGCTCCAATCCCTGCACGCCCAGCTTTTTTTAACTGATAACTTACTCACACAGGTTCAATCAACACATACACACCTGACAGAAGCCTCCGATACTCAGCACAATGAATTAATGCATGTTTAAAGTTCGACAACTCATACAGTTGAGTTCAAAATCCGGAACTTGTCAGAGTACTTTGAGATAAAAAGAAATAGTAAGTTGACATAACTAAATGGGTCTGTAATATTTTATAGATAGGAAAAAGGAGGAAAATAATAGAAAGAACCGGAGTTTCTTGTGAGTTCTGTGTTCAGTGAGAGTCTGAGCTGTCAGAGAAACACACACAAAGGTGCACTCCCACACACACACAGTCAATGCGGAAGTTTCTAGCTAGCTCACAGCTAACATTTGCTATTCGAAGGGAATCAACATGGATTGCACAAATGATCCAGTGGTCAAATTACCATAAATAGGTGTTGTTTTCTCTCTGAACACACCTTTAGAATTAAGAATTTCTCAAAAAGGTATTTGCATCCACATAAGAGGTTATTCCTTAACCCCTTGACACCCCTATTTTTTTACAATAAAAAAATAAAAAATAATAATTTTGGGTTTTCATTCTTTCAAGCTGATGTTAAATTAAGTGAATATTGTTGATTTGTCTATAGAACATAGACAAGATATAAATTCAGGTGTGATGTAGGTATGATGCAAATTAGCGACAACAGGCATAAATGATAAACCAGCGCTTGCAAAAGGTTCCTAGGTATGTATCGAATATGCACCAACAGCCATTGGAGGAATCCATGCGCTATCTTGGCTTGCAGTCTGCAAGGAAGAGGTACGATGCGAATTTGCGACATTCAGCGTCAAGGGGTTAATATATCTCTTTCATTTTACCATTGTGGTGCTGGAACATGATGCAGCCCCTCTGCCCCACAGCATCCCTTTGAGAGAATTGTCTGGAGACATAACGGATCTCAGTAATTAGAGCAGTATATGTTTTTCCAATAATCCCCAGATCCGTTAAGCTACACTGCAGATCACAGGCATGATGAAAGGAGTAAAAGCTAAGCAGTGTCAAATTCTAGTAGCAGCTAGTTTTTAAAAGAAGCCGTAAAATGTCTAGGACAGGGAGTTGTGAGAGGAAGATAATTTGACAGAAGAGCAAGCAACAGCAGCACACGCATAGACTGAGCCTGAATGACCTGGTGAAGTCCTGGGTGTTCAGTTTCTGACATCTGGATGAAAAACACGGACATCAGGATGTCCTCCAACACATAGCAAGCCCTTCTAATCATGAGTGTGTCTTCTTATTAGAGACACAACAAAGCATGTGTTACAAGTGGATGAATCCTGTCTCGATATACATATTAATAATTCAAGCGATACCACTTGTGGCAATATGTAGTGCATATGCTATTATGTCATGGTTAGCAGTAAAGGCAATCAAATTATGAAAAACATGCCACAGAGAAAACATCTCGACAGGAAATAAAAACAGTATCCCTTTGGTACAGTGTTGAATGTTTCTGTGCACTCCACCAGTATCAGAAGCTCTGAAGTTGTATCATGAGTCTACACACACACTGGTATAAGTACATGCAGTGTAAACATCACATCCGGGCTGCATTGTGGCATCTTTGTTAATCCTTTTGAAGGTAAGTTGCGTGGAGATTAAGGTAGACTTGTGATTTCAAATGCTGTCTTGCCTTTAGACTTAGTGTCTCTATACCTAGTCACCCTTAGCTGAGCAGTTACACTAAATGACATGAATAGAAACACTTGCACATAATAATGCAATGAAACAAAGTCACAGCTAAACAATCCCATAAAATAACTGCCACATTAAAATGTAAAATGTATGATGAGCGATTCACTCTTTCACTGTAAAACATGCGCTGGAAAAATGTTGACTTTAGTATTTACATCTACAATACTGCAATGCGAATTTCAGCCTGTTGACCCTTCTTTCTCAATTAAGTTGAGCCAATCAACAATATCAGCTGTGCCTATTATGGCATGTAGATAGTCAGTGGACGGAAGAGACAGCTCTCTACCGAATGTCAAAAAGTTCTGTAGCTTTGGTGTCCCTAGATGATTCTAATCTGTCAAAAGAACCACAGGACCCAAGTCAGTGGCAAAGTCGCTACAAGCCACATACACTGCTGCTAGCAGCTTCGTCTGAAACCAAAAAAAAAGCTTTATACAGCTTTTTTGTCACTTAATTGGTAGTATTTCCCAAGATCTGTGTTTTAAAGTCTCAGACCATACCAGCGGCTGTGAAGCTCTAATTCTCATTTTACAGAAAACAAGATTGTTGGAGAAAGGAAATGAGGGAAACATTTGCTGTAATTAAACACTCACCACTAGTGTGGCAAGATGTTACCATAATAACATGCTCTCCATGTGACATTTAAATACTGCACAGTATGTAAACTAATTGATTAGTATGTGAAAAAACACATAACTTCTGTACTCTTGGTTTTTCAGAATCCGTATGTGTTATCCTGTAATGGTTGGTTTATTCATATGTAAAACAGGAACATACTGTAGACCATCATATTATTCAAAACACTTGGAGCTGTTAATCAACTCTGCTTTCATGAAATTGAGTGTTAACAAGTGCGTGGATTTTTAGATCAATATTAATTACACTGGAGTTTACGTCCCCAATAACATGACAGATAACTGAGATTATTTGCACATAACCAGATTTTCATGATCTTCACTGACAAAGAGTAAATGGCTTAGATTACTGTGACATGGATACTTTGTTGGCATGTCCCTGTTTGTTTACTGTCAGATAAGATCACATTTTATTAGAAACAATAGCACGAAGTACAGAGCGAAATCAAATTATGTTCAACATTGTGCTGCAGAGATAAATACCCTGCAGTCAGTAGCTCTTTGCATCACATTAATTCTTTGGCAAAGATTAGCGTTATGTGTACACGAAAGTAAAGTCGAGTCGTTTGTCTTCGAATTGGACCCTTCACTAGAAATTAATTGTTCTCCATATGTTGAAGAATAGCAAAGAATCTGACTCTGTCCGGACTTCATTTGTTATAATTACTGTGTCTATAAAAAACCAGAAGAGAACATATTCTGATGCGTGGGATAATTTGAATCATTTATCAGCTGCTGCTGCTGCAGTCAAACTGCTCGCCAGTTCTACTAACATAAGTGGAAATCAAATTCAGTTGTGGAGTTAGTGGGCACTTTGTAACTTTATTATGATTATTATTATTAGTAATAGTAGTTGTAGTAGTAATAGTAGCAGCAGCACTGTAGCAGCAGTGTATTATTGTCTAATAACAGCATAGCAGTAGACATAAAGTCATGATCAGATTCCAGGACAGCAGTAGTACATTTCTGGTTTACTATGTTGTTTTCACTATTCTTGAGGAAAGTATGTGTACCCCAAATGAAGGGTTTTAACCACTTTCTTTTAAAGTTGACTTTGGTGTGTTCTTGTAGGACTAATAGAGCTCATTTACACTTGTAATTTCAGGTGTCACCAGTTAAAATAAATATATAACACACAAAGTTTGATATACTTTTGTCTACTCCTAGTCACAAAGCCATGTGTCTCCAGATCACAAGTCTGACTGCATCAGTCTTGACTACCGCTGGTGACGCTCCAACTGATGCTGTTCGGTAGAAGCAAGAGGACAAATAGTAGAAATAAAAATAACTGCACTTTTGCTGCAGTTAAGTTAGAACAAAGTGATTTTAGCAATCAGATTTCAATCAATCAAATTTCAGTGGGCACAGAAGTTGCGGTAACAGCTGTGAGGAGCAGTGAACATGTTCTTCAGGATAATCAAGTAAATATTAGTTTCAGAGTTCCTATTTCTGTATGTCAACTGACATCAGTGTGTACAGCTGTACACACTTGTTACCAAGTTATCCATCTGTCGCTAGATTCGTGGACCTGGGTGGCAATCTATGGAGGAAGACATCATTCATCCTATTTACAAAGCTCTGATTGGTTGATTGTTTCTCCAACTGGTTCAACCCCCAGCGCTTTTTTTATTGTGCACTTCAGGGAAAATCAATCAAACGGATGTTTATTTATTTAGAAAGACTTTAAGCCTATAATACTCACAGGTAATATTTCAATATATTTTACACAAAAGTATCCATTTCAAACATTTCATCCTTCTGCCATGTGAGTTGCTGTTTCTCATTTCTCATTGCGCGTCTGCCACAGAGTTTGCATGGAGGACCGCACTGTCTCACTGCAATTTTTTTTTTATAGATCACAACGTAACAGCCCTGCTTTGTATGTATAAATGAAGCCCCAGACCTGTACTTATTGCTTCTATCTGCCACTGAGTAATTAAAATGCATGATTATGGGCTAGTATGTAGAAATATGCTCGCATGTCCTTTTTGATTCAACCTTTCCCTTTCTTAAAAACAACCCTGCATGAAGTTGTGATATGTGTTATATCTCATGGTGCTGTGTGCAGCTGATTTACATTTTGACCCAAATCTTAGACATTATTTAAACAAAATCACACAAGAGTCACTGCAAAGTACAGTATTTGCTTTCCTTTAATAGTAATGGGACCTTAGGGGACCAAGATGAACAGTCAAAACAATGGAATCACATAACAGCCCTTTCTTTAACTTAATATAACCTCAGTCTAATACTCTAACAGATTTGTAAATCTATTCAAGTGGTTGAGACTTATTCCTTAGTGCTGTCACTTCATTTGCTGAAGGTTTTGACCAAGCAGCAGAACAACAGCTTTTACCTTCTAGGCCATTTGCTGCTTTTGTAGTATAATCCCCTCAGTGAAAAGAAGATGAACTATTAGCCAAAGCAGCAGTGTAAAAACATGAGAACAGTTAGCTGTTAGGACAAGGTGCATGGAGGTGTTACTTTCAGTCTGTACTGAAATACTATTGTGCATTACACTCATCCTCTTAATGTAACAATTCACAATCATATCATATATGTTTAATATTGTAATACTACCAGTGCAACTGCAAGACTTAAAACTGCTTCTTCAGTTTCATTTTTAATCATTGACCCTAATCGTCATAATCAATCCTCCCCAAAGCGGGTGGAGTCCATCTTTTCCATTTTTTCTGTATGATAAAGCACTTTCCCAAGTGAGAGACTTGGGAAGAGGCCAGCATATCTATCTCACGCACTTTCTCCCTGACAGGCCGAGAAGCCAGTGACCCATCACACACTGTCACACACTGTCCACGACACTAACCGAGCACTGCAGGCTGCAGACGACCTGAAATCAGTGACTTGTGTTTAAATTATGTCAGCAGCAGACTGGGAATCTATTCCTAAGCCATTGTCAGAAATCTAGGACTGAAATGAGAAGGCCCTAAAATGAAATACTGGTAGCATGAGACTAATTTGAATTGTACACATAAAATGGCAGATGCCCATCCCTTCCTGTTGATGAACCTAAGGTAAAATCAGCAGGTCTGAAATTGCAGCCGGTGGGTGTATGCATGCATGAAATGGTCATATCTGTCATTGTGCCCAATTCTGACAATGGCACCATGAAGAATGGTATTTATGAAGTGTTGAGTATTTTAATGGACGTAAAAATATCAAACACTGGTGCATCATCTCCTTAGGTTAATTAAGGGCATACTCACACTAGGTCCGGTTGCCTTGTACCGTGCCTGAGCACGATTGTCCAAAAGCGCTCTCTCTCACACGGCACAGCTCAGGCATGGTTTAGCGATCACACTACATGCGTACCGTGCCGGAGTTGAAGAGGTGGACCAGCACGGAGTGATCACACTGGTCAAACAAACCGGACTTTGGGGGTTAAACGTCCTCTGGGACGGTATGGATCGCCTTGTGTGAGTACACCCTAAGAGTATGTTTTCATGAGAAAAGTCTTTTTGAACTGTTCAACTGTTGTTTTTATTATACTTTTTTATTTTTATATTCTGTTATATTTTGTATTATATTTAATTATATTCTTTTTAATTGGATGTGGGTAGGGTCCTATTAATTAGTACAGGCCTTTGTTTTGTGTCTCCAAGTGGATCTGAGAGGACTCTATTGGTTATATTAGTTATGATCATGTGTTGTTTCATAATCTAATACATTAGTTTCTTGACATGAGATGGAGAGTGCACATTGATATTTAGGACAGGCATTGCTGCTTGTTGATTTATGGAGAATCTTGCTGCTGCCAGCATTGGTGTAATTATTTTGTAGTTCTGTGGTTTCTTTTTTGAAAATGAATTTCTGCATGTCAGATTGAGGAAGGGTTTTCCTCAAATCTTTATCAGTATATGTCAAACGTTGTGAACACATCGAGACCACTTCATCAGGGTTCTGCTTGGGTATCTGTGTTTCTTGAATCAGGACAGTGTTGTTGGGTCAGTGATCTAAGTAATTGTGAAATCATATGTGTAAAAGTCTTATTTACTTATGTGTGCATCATAATTCACACAAAAGGCCACAAAGACACACAAATGGCTACAGAGATGCAAAATGACTAGAGAAAAACATATATACTGCTCACTTCAAATTTAACTGAACAAATTATACATTGCTTGACTTCCCCATTAAGCATCAATGTGATAAAGAATAACATTGCATTTATGTTAATGCAGAGAGCTAAACAATGAATTCCATGGTGATTGCAGAATGATACTGAGGTATTTGTCTCTTATCTGGCTAAATTAATTAGTAGCACGTAAGATACACACACTAATGCCTTCTTACAATCCTGTTTCTTCTGTTGCTAACGCTAACCCAACGGTCATTTTCTTTTAATACCACACAGTAAGTCAGTTCAATTGCAGTGGTCTGTCAGTGTTAATATGCTCCGTGCACTTAACATTAACTAAATGATAACACTAAAATATGCTAAATTAGCACTCTTGACAGTCCAATAACTTTGGTGAAATTATAGTTACTTATCCTAGAGCTCAGCTGGTGTGAGCAGTAGAAAGAAGAGAGAGTACTAAAGGTAACAGTGTCTGTAGGGCTTTTCACATTTGGACTTCTTGACCCTGGAGTGACCCAAGGTAACAGAAAGCCTATAGCGTTAGCTTTTTCTTGTGAGCTGTATTTGCCAATGAACAAGCTTGCTCCGGAGTGGGGATTAATTAACCTCAGGTTTCATGTGGGGATCTCCATCTTTCTCTACAGATATGGCAAGCTATGCAGAGACACCGCCTCTCATTTATTTTCTATAAGAAGTGGTGAAACTCCTGTGATGAGTACAGAGATGCTGAAGTCCAGGTGATCTCCACCAAATGATTTCTTGCCAACAACTTTTCAACAAAATTTTATGCAAATCTATTATAACTTACAGACAGCAATATCAAGATTCTGCAGCATTTTAATAACAATGTAATAATAAATAAGCCACATCCCCCCCGTATTAATTTTGCTAAGTCCGACAAACTGTCAGACCTGACAGACTTTTATCACAGCGCTGCCACTATTTATTACAGTACTCCCCGGAGAAATATTGTCTAATTTTTGGAAAAAACAATCTCAAAAAGAATCGGACAGTTTTGCAGTTGCATTGTGCATTTGACGGCTGTCAAACTGACTCAAACTGACGTGACAAAAAATAATGAAGCTAAAACCTACTGATCACAGAGTAAAAGTGAACCACCATATCCCCTGACTATTGAGAAAAAGGACAACGAGGATCAACATTGTTTCTGTACAGATGGGTGTGTCTCTGTTCACTATTACAATCATTAAAAAACAGAACAGCAGGGCATCATAATGTTACATTCAGTAGTAGGTTAGCTTGCGTTAACTAACTAACATTACATTGGGAACAATCCACAGCCTAAATTTTTCTGTATTTGTTTTATGTTTTGGAAAGGGAATAAATCAGAACCCAGAACAGTGTTTGATCATATTTTGGAAAAATACGGCAAAAGAATGCTAAAAAACGACTCTTTTGCATTAGAGTCAATTGAGCTGTGTGTGTTCGGGCCGTGGCTTCGTGAAGGGGCAATTGAAGTTGGATTATTTTTTCCACATAAAACAGCCTGAGAACTTATTCCGACTGAGGAATGGATGGGAACAAAATGGGATATTTATATTCAGCAGCCATTTCCGCCAAGAATATAAACAATTTCTTCTTGGTAAATAAGATTAAGAGCAGGATGTGGCAGCTCCATCATTTGTATTTTATGGTGCTGAGCAACAGGTGTGTTTGTCCAAATTAATAATAACCTGCCAGTGAAACTACGTTTGTTACCTACACAAGTTTTACTGTTATAGTTGGGGCACATGTGTAATATTAAACAGCTTGAAGCCATCATTACATAAACTTGTCTCTTTCCCTCTGCCTGTGATACACACACATACACACAGACTGAAATACAGACCTTGTTGTGTCACTTTTGGGGTAGTTGGGTTGAATGATTTGCTGCATTAGATGAATAAGCTGTCCTCCTTTCTTATATCAATTAACAATCCATCAGTGTTCAGCTAACAAGCTTTCTATTTGTTTACGAGTACGGATGTTCTTTGGCGTCGGCTGTGGATGGTCTCCTTGATCTTTCTCCAGCAAACCATGGACTCCTGAGTAATGACTTTGACCTACTTCTTGTCAACCTTGTGACTGTTCTCAGTTTGAAACCTTCCTTGAACCAAGACAGTGGTTACCATCTCCCCTATATACAACCACTTTCCTCAGGTGGCCGAAGTTCCACACTTGGCTAATGTTATGACACGAGGGTCAGGTTTATTCACAGCATGAAGACAGCAAGATCTGGATGAACATTCATATGTTAATGGTAATAAGTGAGAAGAAAGTTCTGATCTGGTACCAGTTCTGAGTGTCTGTAGTTGCCAAAATTGCTGTGCCTCATGTTTCCAATATGTCCATACTGCCCATTCACAGATATACATGTTTAATGTAGGACACATTTGTTTTGTTTTGTTGCTGATAGCAAACAATGAGTACTATAGCAGGGAAACAACAACAGACATGACTGACTTGCTTGAACAGCACCGGGCTGCACTTGCTGCTAATTTCAAGTCAAAAGCCCGACAGAGTCAAACTAGATTCTAGGTTCAGTGTCTTGCTCAAGACCACTTCAACATGAGAACCAGAAAAGTCAATCGATCCACTAACTCTGTGAGGTCAAAAAAAGGAAACCAAGTACAGCGCAGATGCGGGCATCAGTGAACTAAAATCTTACAAAGCATACAATATCCTTGCTTGTTTAACTAATGTCTGTAGTCTGTAGACAATGATAAATCAAATTACACCTGTTCATGGGTGCCCCATACCACATGAGTGTAAGTATTCTAGAGCAAAACTGCAAGCAAGTCAGACACACAACAGCAGACCATCATGACCGCTCAAAACAGACCCACACGGTGTTGATACAGAACTAAAGACACTATCATAAAATACAGTCTGCATTATCATCTACCATAGTTCCTAAATTTTAACATTCTCATCAAGCGTATAGTTTCTTTAGCATTTTTTTTTAGTTTTTCTAGCAAATATCTCTTTTCCTCTTGCTCATGTTGACTGTGAATGATGTAATATGTGTCCAATAAAGCAGTAGTCATACACTGTTGTTGGGGAATTGGGAATTTTTGGGAATTCCAGAGTTAAAACAAATGTCAAGTTTTTTTGGAACGGACTTACAAAAGACTTTAAGTGAAATAATAAACTCTATATTGATTTAAAAATGGATCTCTACATTAACTAATCCCCAATTTCACATGCCTAAGCACCAGTGTTAGTTAGTTAGCCTATAATGAAATGACAGGGGTGGCTCTCAGCCAGCTAACATCAGATAGGTCATTTTAAGTAAAAGAAATGCCAATTACAAAACTCTGAAGGTAGGAAAGTTCAGTGTATTAATGCAACTAGATAGCTAACTACTGACATTAACCTGCAGCGTCTCCATTGGCGTGTGATGCACCTGACTGGAGCAGCTGCCGCCGTGAGTGATGCAGATAGACAAGACGTTAAACTAATGTCAGTGTTAGGAAATGGTATGGTCCATTTTAGTGGTGTTTGAAACTGTATTTCAAGATTCTTAAATATAAGGAATGAGTATGGGACGTCATTGTAATATTTACAATCACAGGTAAGAAAGACCCCCCTGAACTGTTGTTTTTGCCTCTTTTGGGAGAGTCCAAGTCTTAACTAGGGGGATCAGACCCCCACAATACCCCCCATAATTCGAACCATGCCTGGACTCCATTTACAAGACACTAAACGGAGTTGATTTGATGACGCTGCTTGGCAGCGTAGCTGGGGGCAACTGACTTCTGTGGAAGTCTTACAACAATAATCTGCATTTCTCTCACTTCTAGGCTCCTTCCTGATTTAACTTTACAGGTGACTATGAATCCTAAAACACTGAGTAGGCATTTTATTTATTTATTTATTTATTTATTTGTGAAAATGGTTGCAATATGCAACACATACAATCTGACTTGATTCTTCTCAAGTAATGATTAAACACTTTTTTTTTTGTTAATGAATACCCATGTTCATAATTCAATCCTGTTTCCAAACCCACATAACAAAACCAGTAATTAAGGTCTGAAGAAAGCAATCCTGCGCTATTTTTTATTTTTATTCTAGTGTTCACTCTGCCTCACTGCTGTAAAGCCAGTCCTGCTTTCAAAGGTAAAGGAACACAAATGTAATTGCAGATCTAAGCTTCCCATAGATTAAAATTCTCTATTTCCAGAAAAGGACAAGGACACTGACTTGTAAACAGAAACTTTGAAGATGAATAACTTGCTGGGATTTTTTATGCCTCATTTCCATTACAAAGTGCAGTCGCTTTGTTATCACTGTTGAAAAATGCACAACTTTTAGCCTACAAATGGAGATTATTTTTCTTTTGTTAACAAATGTCCATGTCTTGGACAGAAAAAGTGAAAGACAATGAAGTTTCTACATGCTGGATATGTCAAAGACTGCCCCTTACCCTAAATTGAGTAGATACTATGAAAGGATGCCATAAAGATTACAAAATATATTGAATCGCTGTTCCTTGACCTTGCTAGACATTGTCTTATCTCTTCTGAATGCAACATGATTTGCAGCTACACAATTCCACAAAGGAGAAAACTCACTTCCCTTTTTCAGAACTTTATTTTGCACTCACTTTGAACTGTTGTAAAAATGCCTTTGCATTCTTTCTAAAGCTGTACCTTTGCTGAATGACAAGATTCTCAGCCACTGAGATACTGACACCCTAAACCTTTCAAATGCTGTATGCTTTCATTCCTAAGCATAAACCCTCAAAATGCCCTTGAAAAAATGCATACAGGTGTTAGACAGGAAGGCCCATGTTGATTTGAGGGAACATGAAGACATTCTGAACAGGTTTCAAAAAACTGATGCAAAAGTTGGAGTATTGGGAACATTTTCTGTCCCAGATTCCATTGAAATCTCAAGAATCTAGAGACTTTTTAGGGTTCAAGATGAGGGCAGTATCAGTACACTCACGAGCTAGTAGCTATTGTCTAAACTATATTCTCCAATCCAAAAATCCAATCCAAAACGAGTATTTGACCATTGTTAAATTGAATAGTTTGACATTTTGATAAATACTATATTTATTTGCTTTCTTGATGAAGGTTAAATGACATGGTATATTGTCATTTAACCTTCCATACCTTTATATACTCAGAAGCCGCTTGCCGGCAGGGGGCAGTGCTGTTTCAAAAAAAAATACGCTTCAATGTAGCCTGTCTAAAGTAATAATTTTTCACTATTGGTATAAAATTTTAAATTGGTATGGCTTTATTCTGTGGCCCCACTGCGTTTTCCAGCTAAGAAGTCCCAGCTATAGTTGTCTGCATGCAATTGTTAGCAAACTTTCCTTCAAAGTGGAAACAAAAAATATATTACTTTTAGTGTGTCTAAACTTATATTATTAATTTCAGTAGCACTTACAGGGATTCTGACACTTCAAAGTGTATCTTTCAGAGAAGCCCCAAAACCATGCATTTACTCCAAATTGATAAAGAACTGCATTCAATTTACTTTTGATATGCCTTGAAAAGGCATTTTGGGCAAATTTTACAGGAATGGTAAGAGGTTACAGTTACTGACACATGTTTCTACTACTCTAGTATTTTTCTACCCCATTTCAATAATAAGTGAAGCTAATAGTAGACTAAATAATAGAAACACCTTTGTGTATAGTTCAGTATCCTTAGAACAGAAACAAAATGATCATACAGTTGAATTGCCAACTCTCTTAAACTGTTTCAACATAAACTGAATTCATAAGAATCTCATATGACTTGACTTGTGACTTGCTTGACCCAAGCAGTGACTTGACTTGACTTGCTTGACTTTCATCACAGTAACTTGGGATTTGCGTGAGACTTGAAGGTAAAGACTTGAGACTTGCTTGTGATTTGTACATTTGTGACTTACTCCCACCTCTGTTCCTGGGTGCTTCCAACTCTTTCTGTTTCTGTTATATTTAAGGACCATCAACACACACCAGCATGACATTTTAAAAGCCAAAACAAAAAGGGAAATGCCATTTGTAAGAAGAAAGAGAGCAGGTGTACTGTGAACTAATAAAGCAAAACATTGCAGTTCACAGGTGTTCACACCAAGTCATTTGTCCTCAAATTAGTCTGTCATAAGGTTGTGATGAATCTACGTGAGCGATAGTTATAGTTTACTCCCCATACAACAATTGGTCTTTTTTTCCGCTCGTTTTCATTTGAGGGAGAACACCCATCAGCCAGAAAATAATTTCCACACATATTTTATGTAGCAAGCAGAGTAAGTGAGAATGTACTATGCTGTCCTTTGCTAGGTTATCATTAGTGCTTATTTTGCCAAATTGGTGAACTGTAACTCAATTCCATCTGATAATTTTTCACAATTTCTTTTCTCACTTCATGTTTCATAGGGTTAGGGTTAGATTTAAAGGTTCAGTGTGTAATATATCTGAGGCTCTATCGACAGAAATGCAATATAAGATCCATAACTACATAATAACCATTAAGTTTTTATTACCTTAGAATGAGACATTTATATCTCCATAACCGTGGGCAGCCCCTGCCATGGACGTCACCACGTTGCATCGTCAAGTTTCTATAGTAACTGAAATCAGACAAACAGTGTTACATAACGCATTTCTTCACTACATTCTTCTTGTTCTACTTCTGTTAGAATTCAGGCAGTGCAGACACTCATTACTATGTTGAATACGTATGTATACTGCAGGGGTTTGCAAAAAAATTTGAATCTGAGCAATACTTTCAACCAATAGACGGTGGATGAGAATATAACACATAATACTACCATACTTCAATGTTTAGTTTGGTTAGTTCAGTTGGTAAGGTGCAGGATTTACAACCTAGAGGTTGATAGTTCAATCTTACCTCATGGCATTTTTTTTCTCTTGAACAAATGGTTTCTGCAGCTTAAGTTTCTCAGATCATGGCATGTGCTGCATCGCTTTTTGTTTCGGTGTTTGAACCGCATGCACTAACCTACAGATGCTTTTGCATTTCCCCAGTATCTCCAGGCAGAGGGCATTTAGGGGATTCTGACAGCTCTTTCAGAGGTCTGTCAAGCAGGCTACAGACTCTTTTAATCGTTCAGAGTTTTTCAAAGTAAAACCTTGTTTCAACTTCAAATACAAGATTTCTTGTGCTTTTATTTTGTAGGCAAAACCACTGAACAGAAAGTGATTATGTGAGTAACTGTTGCTGTCATGACTGAGATCTATTTCAGCATCGCCATCAAAGTATTTATTTATTTAGGTTTTTACCGCTATCAAAGCACCATAATCTGGCAGCGAGCCAGATATTATTGCTGGCTGGCAGTTTTGACGAAAAATCCATAATCTCTCCATAATCACCAAGAGAATTAATGTGTTTTCCTCGTTAATTTTTGTATAAACTTTATTTAATATGTGGTTTATAATGGACTGTGCTGCAGAAACAGTGACAGGGTTTCACCCTGTTTGCCTGCTCTTCAATGTCACCACACCCTCAGATCTCAGCAAATAACTAGGTGAGTAAAACATTTGTATTAGTCATTCTAGTGCCATTGCTCTAGGGTTGGCATTGTCAGTCTGTCCACCACTGTGGACCACCAGCTAACAACATTCACAACCTCTTGGCCTCATCTGTAGACTCATGCATAAAATATTCAATGCAGAATTATATGAAAATTAGCATTAATCAGTTAATTGCCTGTATTCTTGTGAATTTTTCTGCACCGATTTATGCTGGAAATGTTTTTATTTATGTACAGGAAAAAAAGGCAATATTCAGGTGGCATGTGACAATTCAAAATCTAAAACTATAAACAGAATATAAGGCATTCTGTATTGCTTTCTGACCAACTTTTCTCATATTATTATAATGTCATCCCTGTTGAGGAATTTCTTTGCCCACCAGGGTCCTCAGCCAAGACTTTGAGGACACCTCTTTGTGTGCCATAGCCAGCGCTGCCTGTTTGAACTCATTGCAAGGGGCATTCTTCCATATGTCTAATGCAAATCAGGTCACAAATCATGTTACACAGTAATCCGAATTTCTGTTTGCTTGGTCAACGTTGGTAAGTTCTGTCACAAATTGTCAAGCAGGACACGGAAACCAGAGGGAGGACTTAGACACTGAGACAGACGTTTTTATTAATAAAACAGGAAATTATCTTACAGCTTACACCAAGTAGAAGCACATTTATACAGGCATTTTTTGGAAGCTAAACCAATAAGGCACAGGCAATATATCAAAAACCGAAAGTCCAGCAAAGTCCAGTAACATAGGCAGACTGTCCAAAGCTCACAAACAGCAACACAAATTGCAACAAACAAGGGGAACACGCTGACTTAAGTACACAAGAGAGGGGTGTCGAGAACGAGGGACAGGTGAAACTAATCAGGGCAGGGCAGACCAACAGGCGGACAAAGGCATGAAGTAAAGTAACACAAGACACATGAAGAAGGATGATTTCAAATCAAAACAGGAAATAACACAACCAAAACCATGTTATTGGTCAAGTGCCTCTAGGAGGATCTTTTTGGAATTATGATTTCACTTTTATATTTGTAACTGCACACGTGCAAAATAGAGCTCATTTTCATTAGAAAGGTCAAAATGTCCACAGAAATATTCTTTCTGCCACATGTAGACTCATTAATAAATTATCACCAATTGATTGCACTTGTTCTTTCCATCCCCTCAAAGCTTGTTAAAACCTTTTTTGTGGGAGGTGTCCAGAGTCAGTTTCAATGATGTTAATCATATCTCATTGCCAAAAATTTTAATCTACTATAGTAGTATAACTGCTATACCATCATACACTGGTTATGTGTGGAAACCAATGGCAGAAAAACCAATTAGTGAATTTTATTCACAAACCCCAAGAGCAATGTATATTAAATAGTACTGCACAGTGTTCCGTAACTGTTACTGGTGCATTCAGGAAGCTTAAATAAAAAGTGTTTCACCTCAATTTTATATTCACTAATGTCCATCCCATGGAGTAATTGTTGGTTTGGATGAGTAATTACTTACACTACAGTATCAATTCTCCTTCATTTCTGCAGGAGCTGGTAAGACAGGTGATGTAAAAACCAAAAGGACAGTTATGAGAGCAGACCAGACAGCTCCTGCTTATCATGATAGGCCTGGCACTCTGCTGTCAAAACTGTTCACTGGTTTCTAAAGAAATGCATCTGACATTAATGTGAAAAGGATATTCTTGACTGAATAGACTTCCCATGCTGCAGTTCTTGTTTGGCCACTATCACCTACTAATGGCCACTTACTATACATACAATTTAAAGTTGCCCTACTCCTCAAAACTTATTTAATATATTTTGGAAAGAATGCTAAACTTTACATTAAAATCAAACATAAGAAACTCATCCGTGGACACCCCAATATGCTGCACATATTTTTATTATATTTTAAAGAGTTAATTGACTGATATTAAGTCATGATTAGGTTAGTAAACCCACTGTGTCTGTGAATATGAATTAAAGCCCCGCTAATGACTTCTTGAGGATGTATAAAAATCACCACTAATATATAAAATTATTGTGTGGAGTAGACAGCTGCTGATAATATTCTATCCCTGGGGCTTTTAGTAGGACTAAAATGTAAAGTTTATCTTGAGGGTGATGCTATTAGAACGGCTCAAAGGTATCTGAAAGCCAGGAGCATGAATGTATTAAGTAAGCATTATGCCAATCAGCTAATTAGATTATAAAATATCTTGTGTGCAAAGACATCAATGCTACTTTCCAAAATGGAAAGGTTTAATCCTCTGGGTAGTGCGAATGTGTGGTCATGTTGATCATGTTGTGGTACCTCTTCATGTGTGTGTGCAAGTGGACTTGATGGTGGTACTGGAGGAGAGGTCACCATAGACAGTCCTTCTCTGTGGTGCATAAATATCCAAGTAGATTTCATGGAATGTTGACACTGCATCTCAGATTAGCTTGATGTAGATCAGACTCCAGCTTGACTTTTAAAGATGCTAATATGCTCTGTAGAGCTGCAGACGCAGGTGAGTGCATCACGGCCCCTTTCACACTACCCACAGTCATGAAGCTGATCTTGTATTACAAGGCTGATTATTAAATTGTTTTTGAAAACATGTTTATTATTTTGACATTAAAACTTCAGAATACACCAGATACATATTTTGAATATCATCATTAATTTCACTTGAGTGTTGATTGACTCTAATAGACTAGGATCAAGCTGTTTTTATAAAAAGCTTCTAATCACCGTGATATTACCTCTATAATTATCTCTCTGTCTCACAACAACATAAACACAGGCACATGCAGTTTGGAATCATTTAAACACATTCCCTGCCATGCACTGTTGTCTGTCTGCACACAAGATTCCAACCCAGTCGTCTACACGTTGTAGGTCACAATAAAAGACAGCATCCCTATTTCCTGGGGCTGTGCAAAGTAAAATATTGCCCTCAATTTACAGCTTTCTGTCTGTCACAGCAGGAGTGGTTCACTCAACACAGGTGAACCTGACAAGCTTCCAAAGTACTTTTGTTCCTCAGATCCTTTTGTCCACCATATAATAAAAATAGCACAATGGGTTTTCTTTTAAGACCTGAATCTACTCACTCTCACCATACATTATATCATATTATATCATATTAAAGTTTAAAATGTTTAACTACTTAAATGTGATAATGTAGAAGTTATTTAGATGTGAAATCCACTCAAAAATTAAATACTGAAGATGATAATTGGTTTCATCTCCTTATATCACATGTAAATCAGAATACACCTGTGATCTTATTTCAATTCTCACTGAATCTCAGCCTCCTGCTTTCCCACAGCATTGCGTTCTGTTACGGCTAGAGAGCCAGAGATGGGTGTCAGGACCTTTGATGTTTCTGAAGTTGACAGGTGAGTTTCAGGGCATTGTCACTTCTCTCACAGTGTTATCACTTTGCAGATAACAGCAGGATCTGTTAGCAGGTGCCATTCAAAGGTATGTGGGAAGTACCTGCACCGGGATGGCAAACTGCAGATGACACTAGCTAAAAGGTGATCCCTGACAGGAGACAGATGAGTGCCATGATTTGTCGCTATTTCCATCATCCATGCAAGGAATTCCTATGGGAATGCTACAACTATGTACAGTACTGTATATAGCTGGTTATGTATGTGAATGTACTTTAATTTTACATGATGTCAAGCCATTAAAGTGCAGTAATTTTCTGAGCCAGATTATCTGTGTTTACATCACATATTTGACACTAGTCAGTTTAAAAGACATTATTTCAGATTTTTCCTATTGTCACTAAACCCCATGAAATTAACAAAACAATATGGTGATCTGTCTCGTTACTCCCCAGCCACACCTAGTGAAGGTGTGCATTAAAAAAATACAAACAACATATATTCTCAATCATTTTCTTACTATGTGTGATGTGGTTTTACATCATGCAAAATTTACTGCCAAAGTGTTGTGAGATGTATGTACAATGGGTTTTGGCTATACTCTTGAGAGGTTTCATATGGGTTGAGAAAAGACAATGTCACATAAATCAGTTTTGAGCAATATCTGAATCAAAAATAAGTCAAATCTGATATTAATTCCCTATGTTACCAGAGCATTATCAATCAAATGCGATTAAACCACAACCACATAGTCCTACAGCAAATTCTTAATATATAAAATTTATATACCTTAAAAAAATCAATAACTTGATTGTTGCTTATTTAGTGATGAAAAAATGATAAATACATGTAATAGAAATAATTTTATTCAGTAACTTGACCCAAAACCCTACACATTGAAAAACAACACTAAAGGGGTACCCTGGGCATTAAAAAACCACTCCTGCGGAGAGCATGAATATTCCTTTTCACTTTGTTGCTTTTACTAGTATATTTCCATTTTATGTTTATTTGACAGCTACTTGACAAAAATCAATTGATAAATTAAGATGTATTTAATAGATTATTATAGAAGTAACCTGGCAGTAAAGTAGTTAAAAAAGAGCTCCACCTTTACCAGCTGCAACATTAGTGATGGTTACACATTATTGCGTCAATATTTATAATCCAATATGAGTTCTTTACTTTTGGTACTTATTTTGATGCTAATACTTTTTGAATGCAGGACTTTAACTTGTAATAGTATTTCTACACTGTGGTATTGTTACTTTCTTTTTTTTCACTGTTCTGAATACGTACATATGCCCAACTGCAACGGTTTGGATCACTGATTTGTTTTTAGTGGTTCGACAGCTATGGAACTCTGTGGCACAGACGAATACGAAATATCTTTCTTTGGATACACACACAATACTGGTTAGTAGTAAATCAGCTTCTGAGAATTTCAAATAAGTTGTGGATGCAGACTTTGATCAAGAAAAATAGTTTGGTCCTTTTTGCCTTTTTCAAGTCACTACAGGACTCACCATTAATTGCAAATGATGTTACACACCATGTCTTCTGTCATTCTGTTTTAATTAGCACCTTTCAGCAGCAGCAGCAGAAAATACCAGACACTTGGGTAATATGAGATAATGCCATATTTTATTCATACAGGTGACTTGTTCAGCTTAGTCCTGTCTTTTTTATTATCTCAAAGGGCAAATATTTGCAGGGGAAAAAATACACATGTAACCCTAATGCAGCAGAATGATAAAAATGCACACTCACACACACACACACACACACAGGATGTGATTGAAGGAATCGGCTAAAATAAATTAACTCAGTTTTCGACAGCTGCAGTGTGTAAAGTGCCATTATATATTTTCTGTGGATAAAAAGTGAGCTAAGCTTTGCCAGTAGTCCATCAGTTCTCAGACTTCTTTATATGGTAATGTGATGGAAGAAGTCAAACGTAGGCTAGCTGAAAACACTGGTAGCTAAACACATAAGCAGCACCAGCCGTTTCAGCTATTTACACAGCTAACTACAGCAGCCAGTGCATACACTGTAATGTCAATTATACATGTGCCGTTATATTGTTGTAGCATCACTGTATAAACTCTTGTAACAGCAGGCTAGGTAAAGTAATTTAGCTGGCAAGTGCATAAGAAAAACAACAAACACTTATTTTGTTTGACATTAAGAGAAAAGAAACATTAAAATCACACATGTACAAAATGTCAAAGATGGCACATTAAAGATCAAGTCCAAGACCATTGTGTCTGTGATGAAGATGAGAAACAGAACTTAGATTTGTTATTGACTGTATCTTTCTTGCCAGCTACTGTAAAATTCTTAAGCTAACAATAAACAGCTAAAGATTACACTTTTTATAATACATTTGAATACTTACTGATGTATTAAAGTATGGTAATGTCTTACAGTAAGTTTGACTTGTCTGATAATGTTCTTTTTTGGGGGGTTCTATTTCATATATTAAAGGCTAATGTCTTGGTTTGAGCAAAAGAAGATCCATATAAAAATACTAACATGCCACTTTAGCCCATTTGTCCAAGAAATAAGAAATATCGATTACCAAGTCAGTGTCTTGAATATCCAGTGCAGTGTTTGCCTTTTCAAGCAGTCGCATCAATAAGAGAAACTTTGCAAAGGAAAGGAGGGAAAAAAAGCCATTTTCTGTGTGTCTGCTTCACCTCCTTCTGTTATTGCGAATCCCATGAAGTCTCACCCTAACTGTATGCTCATTATTTCAGTCACACCCATGTTTTTACATGCTTGAGAGGCAACATTTTAAAGACTTCAATCTTTTTCACGGTTGTGAATTTGGCTTTCAGCTACTGTAATGTGCATTCAGGAATACTAAAGTGCCTCAGTTTAAAAACAACATTAAATCATTGATTGCAGTAAAGTAGATATCTATATTCCTGCACAGACATTCAGCTTTTAGGATACTTCAAAACAAATTCCTACACAGGAGACTTCTTATCCTCAATCAGCTGCAGCAGCTGGTGGCCATTTGTTATTGTCTGGGCACTGACAAAAAAACTAAGTATGGTGTGCACACAGCAAAAGATACAAGCTATGCTTCACATGATCATTGACATTTCACGGCTGCTCCTGTGTGCCGAGGAAACTGAAAGCATTCCAGACAGAGGAAAGTTCAAGATGCTCAACAAGGGTCGCTCAAATTTTTAAAAGCTCTGTTTCTGAGGTTGATTGAGCTCCTCAAAGCTCTTCTAGTTCTCAGTGTGAGTTGAAAATAACAAGCTTCATCCTGCAAGCGGTCTGTCTCACAGGCTTTTATTCTGTTTTATTCTGTCTATAGGGGACAAGGTAATCTCAGGGTCAGGTTGCCATGGGTCACAGTCTCTCAGGGGTGTGAGGAAGCAGAAAATACTTGCCATACAGATTGTGGTTTAGTTTGACATCTAAAAGAAAAAAACAGTTTCATAAGACTGATGTTCATTCATACTCTTACATTCAGGAGTACATTAGCGGTACAATTAAGTAATTGTACATTTAAAAAAAACCTCAACCACTTGGAGAGTTATCTAATCAGACAATCTGCTCACAGTGTTAATTAATTAAAATAAAAATGTTCATCATAAATATTTGCTTATTAAATGACAGGACCAAATGCTGTACTCTCCTACACTCGCAATTAGTGATATAAATGCTCATTTGGGAAATAATGAGTACTGGAATGCCAAACAAATCTCAATTTAACAGTTTGAAGATATGGAGGAACAAGAGAGAATGTGATGGGGTTTATTGTCACAGGGCCACAGTTATAAAGTAAGTTATTTCCCAAGCCAATACATGTAATACGCATCCACGATTATGAGTGAGTGGATGTAAGTTATCTTAATCAGCCAAACTCTATTAAATATTTCCTCCAGATATTTTCATCCTGGTAAATTAAATGGCAGCATGATGAACCCGTGTTTCCTAATGACTGTGGAAAAATTAGTAAAACATGACTCTTTAAAATGGTTTTCTTTCTGCGGTGTAACAAAATGTAAAGAGTCTTTGACGCTGTTGTTATGGATAACATGTATTGCATTTTAATGTCAAAGATGTGTTGGCACACAACACATAGCAAATTGAATTAATTCATTTTGATCAGTAAAGGTGATCACACAGGGTAGTGGGGCCAGAGGTCATTAAGAAATACACATAGAAATACAGAGGATTGATGGAGACCTGTTATGCTTTTCCATATTTTAGAACAGTCTACAATGCTTTTTGCACCAACTATAGGCCTACTGAGTTCACATTCGCAATTTAACGTCCTAGTTGTGCGAGCATTACAATGTTGCTGACAGGAAAGGATGAGAAGACTGCAAGCATGATCTCTCATGGGAGATTTATAATTGAGTCCTTATTTCAATGCAATTCTCCGTGCATTTGTTTGTTTCCGGTTTAGACGTCAACCGCCAAACTACCTGTAAATAGTCTGAATCACCCAGAAATTATCTGAACCATCGTTCAGTTTGACTCGGACTGAGACTACCTCTTTTCGTCGGACCAAATTTTGTCTGTTTGGTCCGGACCATGGTCCGTGGGAGATTTCACACCTGCAATTTTGGTTCTGACCAAACTGAAAAGTCTGAAAGTCCGGACCAAACAAGGTGTGATTGCCCCCTAAGACAAAAAATAATGTTTTTGAACTTTTGAACTAAATAAAGTACAGGAGTCACAGAACTACAATATAGGACTGGAAATACAGCAAGTTATCGGTAAGTGTTAGGCACCAAAACACATTGTGTGCAAATGAGGTCTGACAAAAGTGTTGAGTGCATTTCCTTCCACATAATATATGAGAATCCCAGTTATTAAAACATTTCAAATCCTACTTTGTTTAAATGCATGTATAATTGTTTTTGGTGACTTACCATTACCAACCGTCAGTTAGTGGAATAGCATCAAACCAATTGCAGGATAACAATCACACCACCTACGTATTTTTGTACATGCATAACAGAGCAGGGAGCCATCAAAACGCTACTGATGGTCAAAACTTCTTAGGGTACTAAATATATAGAGTGCACAGCAACATATAGCCTGGCACTCTCTGATAACTTCACAGTTGTCAGGACTGAGTGTAGCACCGGACTCTAAGGGGCTAATCCTGCAAGCTGGCCACAGCGCTCTCTTTCTTCCCAGCTCACAAGAGACGGATAAATACACAGATGAATTATTAAAAAGTGTTCTTTATTTTTGAACTTGTTGAATTGCAGCAAAAAAACGTGGCCCGCACATCACTACATTCTATGGTTTTGTTTGAAAATGCAACTACTTCTAAAATGACAAACTGTGGTTTTTAGTCTTTTAGTAAAACTGATGAGAGACAATATCCTTCTCTTTGCAGTCTTTTACTCCAGCTCTGCATTTAACACAAAGGCATGATATTGATGTTGATCTTCTCATCTCAGAAAGCAAATAAGTATATTTCCAAATGCTGAACTATGTCCTTCAGAAAAAGTGAAAGTATATGGATCACATTGGAAATAAGGTTTCGATAGGTTAATATTAAATCAGAAATACAGCATGAAACAACAAAATCAGTGCAATCAAGTGAAGACAAGCACTCACGGGAAATAGTATTGAGACATTCGACATTGTCAAGAAGTGAAAACACAGCAACAGCGCAAACGTTTCATTGAGTGTCATCAGAGCTGGAGTCAGTCATAGCAAGTGGAGGGGGGCGGGCTGCAAATCAAATACCCTTGACTGGTGCATTAGAGCGAGAAAACCTACACTGGCTTGTTTGAAGAAGTCTGGAAAAAGGTTTCGCCAATGTTGCATCACATCTGTCTCACTAGCAGAAGCCTGGCACGCATGTACAGGTAAGCACACACACACACACACATCACCATACTGTATGCGCACAGCCAATCTTTCCATCACACATGTACTAATGCAAATTCTCTCTTTGATTGACTCGTTCACTCTCTGTCTGATCGCAGTTCACTGAGCCCCAAAACACTTGCCACGTTTTATTTGTTCTTTTCCTCTGCGTTTCGAAGCTGTGGTTCACAAGCATAGGCGTAGTGCTGCTGGAGTGCACCAGAATGATTGCACTTTTTTCTCCAAGTGAGGAAATAGAATATACTCAGAATTCACATAATCCAGGTGAAATTCCGGTACATTTACTTTTTAAATGTGACATGCAAGAGAGCTAACAAAAACAAATGGAATGGTCATAGTTGTTATATTGGCATTTAAGGTGTGTTCTACTAACACAGCCTGCATATACATTGTTGTGGAGCTTGTGTCAAATGAAGAATTTCATGTGACCAGCGGAGGAAATTGTCACATTTTACTGTGGGAACCACACTTTGGGTAGGAGGAGGCACACAGGAAGTGTCATAATTTCCCTCATTATCATGAGAGGTACATGAAAAATATCTTACTAAAGTTACTTAATTACAAAGATTGCAGAGATCTACTGATTATTTTCTTGATGACAGACCTGATCACACTGCACATTCAGCTTATACAATTCTCTGCTCTCATGCTGTCTCCTCTCTTATCCTCTTCATAACACATGAATATTAACATAATCAAAACTAACATTACATTAACTACACTAGATGTGTCAAAGACGCCAACAACCTTATTCACTGTGGGAGCACACAGAGCGCATGATTTCTATGATTTCAACACGGACTTGTTATTCAGTGCGTTTATTGCAACCTGTCAGATTTTGATGCCTCAGAAAGACTGGGCATGCAACTCTCAGCAGCACTGCAGCATAACCTGTATCCGGTAGTGATGACAACGCTGACACAGAAACACTACTCTGGGGTATAGTTCCAGGGACCCTGCAATATCACGCCTTCCCATTGGCTGTATGGGCAGTAGCAGGATTTGTGATGTGTTCAAGCTCAATGTATATGAATATCACTCAAATCACATATGAAATGTTACATAAATATCAACTGTGAAGTTTAAAAACTTGTCGCATGGCTAATTAATGTTATTCTACTACAGCAGAGAATAAGTGCTGGATAAAGAGAGCATCAGATATATCTGCCTGCTCAAAATGCTCCTGTGATGACCATGTAAAATTTGAAGCAGTTTCACCTCAAAGGACATTGTAACACATTGACAAATTCTTCCTTTCGTGGTACTGTCCTTAAGAACTCCCAAACCGCAGGTCTGTTTCTCTCTGTCATTTTTCTCATAGAGCCTAATGTTAGCTAGCTGTCACATATTAGCTAACATTAGTTTAGCTAAACTTAACTTTGACAAATGTGAAATATTGGCCTTACATGATCACTCAGCCCACACAATTTGTAATATCAAGGTGAAAACTGAAGTCAGATACTTAGACATAACTGTCACCTGGTTTAAAGAAATAAGATAAGAGAGAGAAAAAAAAGAAATTTTAAAATTTTTTAAATAATTTTGAACTCTTGGCTACAAAGAGACACAACCATATTTGGAGGGGTCTTATTATCCAAGGTGGAAAACTTATAAAGAGCCATCTACCCCGCTTTTATATTAGAAATCTCAGACATAATGTTTAGATTAATAAACAATATGAATTTCAACTTTATTCATTTATTTCCTTTTAGTCTTGCTGCATCTTTAATACTGTTTCAACACTGCTTTGTATGTGATTGTTTAAGTATGCCATCAAGAATTTTCCCCCTTGGCCTGATGCTCAATTTTGTTAATTTGAGGGCCTGGCACATCCACACAGGTGTTATCACTTCACACGGCTGATTAAACCTCTGCTCAGGTTGAGGTGGGGGAAAGCTATGCAGCGAATTACATGAGGTCACCGAAGTTCATGTACCAATAAGAATGACAAATGTGTAAGTTGCACCCTAACAGGTGTTACAAAACCAGCGGAAGTGATGGAAATGTAAATCAAACATGAACAGCACATACTCACGTGATGTAAGTGAAACACTTGTGTGGTTAAGGTGTGTAGGAGCTTTAATTTGTCATGTAATTATCACTGTAAAAAAATATATTATGACATTTACAGTGTTTGCACAAAATCCTTTATATGTAAAAAACTCAAAAAAAGGATTTACTTGATTTACTTGATTTACAAGACTTTCAAAAGAGAATTGCAGTAATGCCCAGATTTTGACATGGAGGGGAACCAACAGCACTATATTATTCCAGCTGAAGGGTCCAGCGACTGATGTGATTGATCAGCGCTTTCAACAAAAAGTTGTGATCGAAAAACAAAAATGAAAGTCACTGATTTACTGAAAGTCAATTTAAAGGAAACTATCTATTTGTGATTATTGTGACCAATATTGCAATTAAAATTAGATGTATTTTCCATAAATGAAACTCGAGGCCTGTGATTGATTAATCATATCAGTATAGTCAAAAGTATAGATGATTGATGTTGAGGCCCTCCCGTGCCTCCCTTTTTTCCCCAAACCAGTACTTTAGAGGAAAATCAATTTCTTAAAAAACTAATCTGTTCTCTTAAACTTAACCAATTTAGCTCACATCTATTAAAATATTAGTTCTTACCCAATGGAATCCTTTCAATCAAAACAGGGCCTGCCCTCCAAAGAGTTACAATCAACATGCAAGAATTGAAGAATTAACCCACAAACAATGACTTGTTTTTCATACATTGAATTTAGGCTCAAGTCTAAAATAGGAATTTAAAAAACGGGTCACTGACTGAATTTGATTTTGATATCAATGTATGATTTGTGGAACCAGGAAATAGTTGACTTCTTTGTGTCTTGATAAGTGTGTAGCAAATACACTTGGGCGAGGGCGGTACTTGAACATATAAGTATGTGGTTTTTAAGTATTTTGGGAAATAAAAACAAGGCTCAATTTGCAGTACACAGTGTAACTCGCCATATGCATGCACTGAGACAGGAATGGGGATGCTTCAGAAATTTCTTCAGATCAGTTTAATTCAGTGGTAGTGTCAGTACATCCAACTGTACATAGCCAAAAAATAAACTGTTATTAGTTTAGTAATTAGTCAAACTTAATTTTCCAAAATGTTCCAAATTTCAAAAAAAATATAAAATAGGTCCCACAGTATAACTTACTGTATCCATGGAAACATTTTAGCTCCTGTGTCTTGTAAGAGTTAGCTATTCACACAAGTGAAGATTTTTAGCTTGGGATTTCTACTGCTGTAGAGTTAGGCTTGTATTAATTAGACAATTCATTTTACAAATTAATGATTATATAGACTTTAGAGCCCGAAATGTCAGACTGCACTTCTTTATGTGACATGAAGGTTATGTCTAGATGTGTAAGTCTGTTGCCTTGTGTCAAGGTGGAATATTACACTGCCACAACTTCCCATTATGCTCAAAATTACTTTCTGGCATTTCATTCGTCTTGAAGATAAAATAAATTATGTTTGGGCAACCTTAAGTACCCCACAAGATCAGATTATAGACACATCAATGAAACACATTTCACCTGTGAACCCCTATGAAGACAGTGCTACAATGTGACTCATCTGTATGTAAATACAGTGCTGCGCTCCTGTCCATTTTTTTGTCATAATGATTAATTCAAATTGGTGAATCACAACGCAAATTGAGATAATTTTTGCTCTCATTACATTGCTGAACTTATTTGATAGCAGTAATAACTTGATTTCATTACATGCCCAAATAGATTTGTGTATTGAATATGGAAGGCATTCAAGGAAGAAGAGGAAAACCTATAGAGATAATTTCATTAAGTGAAGTGATGCAGTGAAAGCGAATGAATGATCTGAGGAGCCTTCATCTTCATTCAGCGGTGCAAAAAAAACTTGTTTTTCAAAGAGATGCAGTTACATAAGCTCTCTTGTATCATCACACGCTGAAAAATTGACAGAAAAACCTTTCTCTTGTTCCCTCCAAGTATGCTTCCATGTAACCATGTCAGAACTGGGCGTTTTAGTCTACATCCATACTGTCATTTTGTAACAAAACTGTTGACCTTGGAGTAGAGATTCCTGTTAACGTCTCCCATGCAGTGTTTTCACAGCTGAGGAATTTTTTTTTTAAAAAGAGTCCAGGCTTGATTTGCTTCCATTATTATACATATCACATCTCTGCAGTGCATTGTCTGTTGCCAGGCTTGGCACTGTGTTTCATACACAATGGAAAATCATCTCTCCCAGGAGTGCTGTACACTGAAAAACCCCACCATAACTAAATAGACTGGCCATTGCTATTATGTCGACTCCAGTATAACCTTCATCATTTGGCCAAGCCCTCCTCTCAGCAGCACTAACCCTGTGCTTCTGCTCTGCTGAAGGGAAATCACAACTTAGGGAAACATTCGGTGATTTTTAGAAGCTACCAGACATTCCTTTGGCAGGAAACTGTATTTGTGGAGACAGTGTCATTAATCACCTGCTGGGTGTCATTTTTAGAGCTGGGGCAATGCTATGTAAACTGGGCAAGGTCGTCTGCTGAGCTATTACTGTTTGAAATTACATCCGAATTATTTTATCTGCATAGGACCAGCTTTCCCATTAAAGCAATAGTTCAACATTTTGGGAAATATACTTATTTATTTTCTTGCTGCGAGTTAAATGAAATGATTGATACCACAGCCAGGAGAAGGTTAGCCTATAGTGCAAAGACTGCAAATGGGGAAACAGCTAGCCTGGCTCTGTCCAAATATAAATAAACCCATACACCAGAACTAGCTAATTAATTGTTATCTCTCATTTGTTTAATGAGGACAAAAACATGAAGTGAAAAAAAACACCAAATGCCTTGCAATGTATTTCCCAAAATGTTGAACATCTATCTAATAAAGGCACAAATCTCATCCATCCAATCGACCTCACATGTTACAGAGGTGTTGCTGTGGACCGAAGGGAGTGCATTGTTGAATTTGGTGCAATTTGGACAAGTAACACATACAGAAATAATAAACTTAATAATAATAATAATAATAAGATGAAGAAGAAACTACTACACAATGCCAGCCGGTCTGCTGTGCAAGAGTGAGGGCAGAGTATGCTCCTGGGGGCAGTGAATTGTTGAAATGGAGTTATGGTCATCACACAGGTCTGATATACGTTCAAAACGACGAAGATCGACAAAATGACAAGAGAGCAGGAGACTCTTCTGTTTATATACGGTGACAACGAATAATAGCCCTTATCCATTAAATATTTTAGTTTCTGCTAGAGCTTGTGGGCTAATCTAAAACTGTGAGTGGTCAGTGCACAGTTGGTGTCACACCTAACAACCCTGGGACCGGCTCCCACCACCCAGCTTGAGAGAAGTGACAAGGTGGGAAATTAGTTCTTCCCACTCCACCTTCATAGTTTCTCTCAATCTCTATCACATCCTCTGCCTGACTCGCTCGCTCCAGGTACTTATTTTCTAATTTCTCCATCACTTGGCCTCTTTGCCAGCCAGGACAGAAGCCAGACTAAACTTCCCTGTAGTGGAATACTTGAGCTGTATGCAGGGTTTGGCTGCTCGCCTCACATCACATCAGCAATGTGATTATAAAGTGTGCAGAAAGAGAAGCACAACTCTCAGCCCCCTTTCAGCACAGTTGAAAAGCTATGAAAGTTGAATCAAAGAGGAGATATGAGCTGGGGCCCATAAGGTTTTTGTCCAATCTATTCATCATCATCTTGTTCTGATGTAGTGCCTTAAGAGGTAAGACATTTCTGAATGATAGTAGCCTATGTTATTATCTGTGAGATGTCATTACATTCTACTGTGTCTGTGCACAAATTTCTGTTCAGCAGAATTAGAAGCTGATGGACGTGTGATTTGGGCATGTGATCCTTAGAAGAGGTAGTTCAGAATAAAGCCACTAATGGCAGACTGAAAATCACAAGTGAACTCAGATACAGCTTTACTGTTGCCCTCCAAATGTCATTTAAGAGTGTGCAATCTGCACCTTATGTGTAAATAACTTAATGTCTTAAGTGTCTTGGCAAAATTAGAAACATTTTAAATTGTAAAAGTATCACTAAAGGAGGCAGAATATGCTCTAAAACAACAATTAACACATCTAAATTTCCTGTTTACATTTCAAGTATGATCATATCTGGAAAAACAATCCCATCAATTTCAGCTGCTATTTGTCTATAGAGCGGATGTGGATGTGTAAACATTATACCAGATAAACATCAGCATGTTAACATTCTTATTGTAAACACATTAGCACACTGACGTTAGCATTTCGCTCATATAGCATCAGAGCCTCTAGCATGCCTGGCTATTCTTGGACATGTTCAAAGACAAAACCTGCTCTGCCAGAGTTTGCGTCTGTTATAGAGTCTGTCATGTTAAAGAACTATCAAAACCAGCTAATGCCTAAATGCATAAATGATTGTATGCATTTACAATCATAAATGATTGTATATGCATTTGAGTTGGGCAGCATTTAAAAAAAACGGGCTTGGTTGAAGAGCAGCAAAAGACCTTTACTGTGTTGTTTCTCATTTCATGTTGTTTTCCTCTGTATATATTCTGAAGCCTCAAATCTATGCTTTTTATGTTTATGTCAGAAAATAATTAAAGTAAAAGAAATTAAGACAGTATGTACCAGCATTAAAATGTAATATGCTTTGTCATCTCACAGTCATCATGGTCCCAAAGACATATGATGCTCAGCTTTAGCTTAATTTTGTGATTTGTAAATTTAAAAATTCCTAATAAGAATTGAGGGCAGTTGGCAGCATTTGAAAGAATGGCGAATAATACCTTTAGATCTTCATCTAAGTCACAACAAGTCCTGCAAAGATGACTGCTCGAGCACAGCGCAGAATGCTCAGAGTGGATAAAAAGGATCCTAGAGAGTCAGCTGAAATCTTAAAGAAATTTCTGAAACATGCTGACATCTCTGTTGACAACTCTATGATACATCAAACACTGAACAAAAATGGAGTTAATGGAGGCCACCCTGTAGGAAGCCACTATTGTCCAAAGTAAAACATTGCTACACGTCTGAAGTTTACTAAAGAATGCCTGGATGTTCCACAGGACTATTGGCAAAATATTCTGTGGACAGATGAAAGATAATTGAGTTGTTTGGAAGGAACAGACAACCCTATGTGTGGAGGAAAAAAGCACAGCACACCAACATCAAAACCTCATCCCAACTGTGAAGTATGGTGGAGGGGGAATCATCTTGTTAAAGAACATTCTTAGGCGTCTCTATTGATGTAAGTGGAGCCACTGAGTTCTTGTAAACATTCTTGCAAGACTCAACCTTGTAAGATTCCCAGAGAACACTGATATCTGCCTGACGCCTGAGCTACTGTCTTTACCTTATCTAGCTAACTGTTGTCTCCTTAACAAGGACAGTTACATGTGAGAAATAACTAGAACTGGAAGGTCAGTGAACACTTCAGCTAATGACTCTAAGCTAGACCTGTGTTACCGTTCCATGTTACATCAATTAAGACCCATGAGAATATTCTTTAACAGGGCTGCTTCGCTGCCTCAGGGCCTAAAAGGGTTGCTGTCATCAATGGACAAAAGAATTCCAAAGTTTATAAAGAAAAATTGCTGAACTGAAACAGTTTTGTACATTTACATTACATTTATTCACTTAGCTTTTATCCAAACCGACTTACAATTGCTATATATGTTATGTATTCCACCATAATAATGTTTTATGTGAGTTTTCCTTCCAGCTCTGATTATTAATGTAATAATTAGTTTCAAATTTATAAAGTCATTTTCCATAGTATTCAACATTGTTATATACATATTGTGTGTTCTTCCTGTTCCAGTGTGGGAGTGTGATCACACATACATGGAATGTTCAAACTTCATGTTTTGACAGCTGCACAATTAATGTGGGAAAAAATGTCTTATTCATCATGTTATACCCATTTGCATGCGATTCATCCTGACATATTTTGAATCTTCAGAAACTTTGGGATCATCACAAGAATTTAATATGGACTTCTGAGAGTCTGAACAAGGCTCAGCTGCAAAAACATGAGCTTTAATTGGATCTTCATAACCCCTACTTGCCATTTTGATCAACAGAATAATTCTGATATTTTATCTTTTTGTCTGCAGTGCATGATTTCACAGGTGAATAACGAAAAATCACACGTGTGGTCATTTTAAAATACAGGGCAAAAATCTAATCTAATCTAAGTGAATTATCTACTTCATTCTATTCATTATTATTTCAGTAAAACTCTGAGCATGTATGTCATTTCAACAGTTAATTACAATGTTTGGGACACAATAGGATTTAGACTGGTGTGCTACTGGAGCAAGCCACAAATATGCTGCTGCATAAAACAGAAGTTAAAAATAATCCGAGTAGGAAACCACCTAAGCATTAATCCATTCAGAAAGGACAAATTAATTAGCTTTAAAGGTCGTTTGACTTTGATGTGTTCAGGCTGTGTTTTCGCCTCCACCTTTCACACTGATGCAGAAAATTGATGCACATCATCTGAATTTAAGATCGATATGTTTGCTTTGATGTAGCTCATTTGACATTTTTAGCATCCAGTAATCATTAATTCATGGAAATCATTTTTCCGAGCACTCAGCTGTGTGGAACGTTCATAGAGCTGTTTCCTGTTAATTGAAAAGCAGACCAAAAAGAGCTAACATTAGCAATCAATGTGTGTTTTCTATGAAGTCTGAAACGTGGATGTACACGTTAAGATAACATTCAAGGCTGAAACAGTCTGTCATTTTTACTTACAGTCTCCACAGACGATGAACTAATTAAACACCAGCAAATTATTAATTCAAACTACAAATTAGACTAGACATATGTGAAGGAGGTGAGTTGGGCAAATGCAGTTGCTATAGAAACAAACCTTGCACCCTTATTGATTTATTATGTGTTTCATTGTCTGATCACCATTTCAGGAGAAGTGAACTTTCAACAATCTACATTGAGTTTCTGTGATTTAAAAAATAAACACTGACATAAGCTCACCATCATTAAGTGTTTAAACACGCCGCAGTTATAAAGCAACATTCATTTGGAGTTGCTTTTCTGGACATACAAAGAATGTTCATCAGCATGACGCTAACTGCGGCAGCCTGCCATTTGGCTCAGGTAGTTCACACCGGGGCGCAGTCTCCAGCTCTCTAAAAACATCTATGGGTATGAGGATCGGCATTCATTGATCCACTAGTTAACTAGTTCTAGATGCAATTCAATATAGTGACAATCCCCTGCTGTTTAATGATAATGTTAATGATAACATAGGGCCTATGCTACTTTTTCCCATCTTCACTTGTCCAATTTTGGTGAGCCTGTGTGAATTGTAGCCTCAGCTTCGTGTTCTTAACTGACAGGAGTGGCACCCACTGTGTGGTCTTCTGTAGCCCATCTGCTTCAAGGTTCGACGTGTTGTGCATTCAGAGGTCCTATTCTGCATACATTGGTTGTAACGAGTGGTTATTTGAGTTACTGTTGCCTTTATGTCATCTCAAACCAGTCTGCCCATTCACCTCTGACCTGTCAAAAAGGCATTTCTGTCCACACAACTGCAGCTCACTGGATATTTTCTCTTTTTCAGACCATTCTCTGTAAACCCTAGAGATGGTTGCGCATGAAAATCCCAGTAGATAGTACTACTCAGAGAATACTCAGAGCCTGTCTGGCACCAACAACCATGCCACATTTTCAATGTCACTTGAATCCCCTTTCTTCTCCATTCTGATGCTCGGTGTATTATAATACACACACTCACCAGCCACTTTATTAGGTAGCCAATCACAAGTTGCTGAAGTTCAAACCGAGCGTCAGGATTTCACAGACCATCAGTGTTTCACAGGATCTATGGAAAAGATATCTTTTCGACTACATTAAAAAGGTAAAATCTAAACTTGGTGAGGAAACAAATGAAAAGTTCTCTGTTCACCATATTTACTGCATATCCATGATGGGTGCTCTGCTTTTTTATACTCATATAATGCAAGCTTCAAATGCATCATTAGCATATATAGTCGACATATCACCAGTCACAGTCATTTACACTGTTTCCTCCCAGCAGACCATCATGTCTCCAAAGGGAGACTACTACAAGCCCAAACACTTTGTACAATGCACAGAGTCAATAGTGGGTACTGCTCTGAGGCCTTAATCCCCACTCTCAGCCAAAATAGTGTTAACACAATGAGATTTGTGAGCCCCTTGCAACAAGCAACAGGCAGAGGCAAGGGAGAGCCAGCCATCCAGATCAAATGACTCAACTCTCCTGAGTGCTATGTGTTGTCAACATGAAGGATGCTACCCTGATTTGTTTTGATTAGTGGGCATAAATCTATGGGAAACAAAGTGAGGAGAGACAGCAGAGGATTCCCTGGTTTACACTTATGTGCAGAATGGCCTGACCACAGTGTTATATGACATGCTTTATCTATTTTTCCCCTGTCCTGATAGATATTTGACCTCTCCACTCTAGAGCACATATGTAGTCCACTTTTTTATCTCGGGGATCCCTGAACAATCAGAAATGACCTGCTGTCACTATCAGCTCCTAACAAATCCATTAGCAGACAAATCATCTATGGAAATGAGAACTCACTATTTCTTCTATCCCTCCTCCCCTACAGTGAGAGCTGAGGCCCCTCTAGACCCCTTTTCTCCTTGAACACTAAATCCAAGGTCTGAAAGCCAAGAGGAATGAGGCCTCTATGCAACTCGGGCTTTATGTGTTTCAGTAAATCATGTGAAAGTGCAATTGTCCAATTCAGTCTAATCTCCAATATTAGTTATGCCTAATGCAGGTAAAAGGACAGTGCAAAGGCTGTGGAGGTTTGGCAACATTCAGTTTTGTACGTAAGTATGCATGGTGTCCCAGTGTACATTGGTAGGAAATGTGTCTGTTCATGTTATTTATACATTTATTTCATATGTGCATTAATTGTGTTCTTTTTCATCCGGCTAAAATATTAATCAGGAGACTGCCACATGTTCAAGTACAGGGACTGTAACGAGAGATGAGCTCCCTGTAGGATCATAACAGTGTCAGCTGATTCATAAATTTTGTGCTATTTAAAGCACTCCAATGATCATTTTTAACGGCTTGTTTTTACTCGTGACACATTTATTTTATGGTGAGATTTAGGTCAAGTGTTTTCCTCTGTTAAATGAGCTTTATTTTCAGTCTTTCTGAACACCCAGTGTATTGCTGTAAACAATGCATTTTGTCACATGAATGCACAGGTCAGAGTTGTCCCTTGTAACATAAGAGGACATATAGTGTAAGATTAACTGAGCAGCTTTAGGCCCCAAATCTTCAAAGTTTGAGCTGAATTCCTTAGACATTATAATACAAATAATAAACTTATATATACAGCATGTATCACAGGACTGTAGGCTTTCTTTGGCTTAATCCTGAATTACAATAACTAAGTGAGATTATATAACTGATAAAAACATAACTGCTTTTGTATCTTGTTTTTCAAATGAAGGTTCACTCAAAAATATTACACCCAGGTTCCTGGCTGCAGGTTTGACATTTGTAGACATGATTTTGTAAAACTGGGCCAGACATTGGAGGACCACACATTATTATTTCAGATTTGTTTTCATTTAGGTGGAGAAAGTTTATGGACATCCAGCACTTTATTTCAGATGAAACTGTTGAGAATTCCCGTGTTTTTTAATGGGACAGAAATTTGCGTGTCATCTGCATTACAATAGTACTTATTATTGTGTTTAAGTATGATATGTACCAGTGGCAGCATCTGTACACAGAACAACAGGGAGCCAAGGATGGAGCCTTGGAGAAAACCAAAGGTAAGACAGGCCACAGAAGAGGAGACTTTTGCAAGTTGTTTTTTCGGTGGGTCCAGACAAATCCATCCATAAAGCACACTTACTTGTTTCTAAATGGATATTCCGACATTTTGAATTTGTTAAAATTCAAATCAAGCAAATCCAGTGCATTCAAGTTTTTTTGCTGCACCTGTATTACACAGGTATAAAATGTATAATATATGCAAAGTAACTGACTACAGTGGATTTTAAAATTATAGGTTTAACAAAAGAATAATCTGAAAATATACAAACTAATTAACTGTAAAATACTAATAAATACTAATAAAATAAGTATTTTATTGTAAAAACAGGCAGTGGTGATGACCGCCCACCACCACAGAGAGAGAGAGAGAGAGACAGAATAAGCAGACAACCACAAAAAACAAAACACACCAAGCACACCACATCCATCCAAAAGACTAACTAAATCTCACTCAACTCCCATAACAGTCACGGAGGAGAGGTCGTGACAGTACAGTACAGTACAGTGGTAACAACCACAGGCTCTCAAAGGGCAGAATGGGCTTGGTGCCGGTCTTGTGGCAATATCAGATGTGGGCTTGGACTGAGGGTACATGGATTTCCTTCTCCCGGGATGGGAAGAGTGGAGGCTAATAACCATAAAGGCGCTGGAAAGGTGACATACTTGTGTGCAAACTCCACCCAGGGAAGTTGAGAGGCCAAGCTGGAGAGATAGGAGGCAGTGGAGAGTGGTCTCAAGTTTCTGATTTGCCCTTTCAGCTTGGCCATTGGTTTGAGGATGGAAGCCAGAGGACAGACTTATGGTGGCATCGAGGGCAGAGCAGAAGGCTTTCCAGATGGCTGAGGTCAACTATGGTGAATTAGTCTTAACCATCTGAGGCAGACAGACCAGAGAAAAAGTCAATACCCAGATGAGACCAGGGACAGCGAGGAATGGGCAGAGGGCGCAGTAGAAAGGGGCTGGAGCATTTATTCTAGGCACAGAAAAAGCAAGCAGAGACATATAATTTAATGCAATCTTCTAAATGGTCCAGAAATTGTAAACAAAAGCCATGTGTTGGAAAGTCATTCAATTGTTGGTCACGGGGTCAACAGGTTCATGTCGGTCTTGGTCTGAAGCACATACCAGCAGACTTTAGAGGATCTCGCATATGAAAGTCTTGTAATCGGCTATTAAATAATATATAAGGAGGCATTAAATAATATATATGCAGGCATTTCGAGCAAGAAACTGTGCATCAAATGGTCTTATCACAGATCACAGACAACTTGTTTCTATTTCTCATGCAAAATGGACCTGTAAAATAAGTGGGCCACAATTGCATTGCAAACATGCAAAGTTGGCCCCTGCAAATAGTTAGTAAAAGCCTATTATAAAAGCAATTTGTGTTTACAGAATCCATGTGTGTAAAAAATGAATGTATATATTCTTACATGCTCCATCAATATATCAGAAGGTGCAGACAAAACATGACATAATAACTAGCCAATTAATAATATTTTATATTTTGCATATTTGTTGTTATTGTATTTTTTACAGTACCTCTTTTCAAAATTTTTCTATTCTCTATATTTATACTGAAAATCAAGATCAAGAAAGCATTTGACCTTCTCCTCCACAGGAGGTTTTCTGTCCTCCCTGAGCTTTCCATACCATTTGACAGGTGTACCGCCCCAGTCAAACTCCCCACCTTCTCTTCGTGACTGTTGCAGTACTTTGTCTTTGTTTGTTTCCCCTAATGTGTTTATTGAATGTACCAAACACCAAGGCAAATTGGCAAACAGTGAAAACCTACTTGGTCATAAAACATCTTCTGATAAATATGAAGAATTTAAAACAACAAAAGGATAACAAATGATACAGAAAATAGTACAATGGTAGCTTCCTGTGATTGGTTTAAATAGTGTTCACACCAGAAAAGAACTGCTCTAAAGTTCACCTGACAGCAGTCTGAGACCACCCTTTCAAGGCTGATCAGAGTAGGATTGTTTGGTTTGCACCAGAGTTCAGAGTTCAATTCCAGAATTGAACATTGTGGTCCACCACATGGCTGTAGTTGCAAATAATCTCCCAGAAATTTGGAAAATCAAGGAATAATTTAAGTTGCTTCCTGTTTTCTGGGCTGGGCCATTCAGGGACCGCACTTAACCATGGATAGTTCCATCTTTACTTGTCGATTGGCAATATGGTAACCAAGGAATGATAGAGACAAGGCATTAAACAAGTTTTTACAACCCGTCAGGCTTTTGGGTTAAGTGTTAATTCCTGTTTTATTTTGTTTAACCCTTCCTCTTGGCTTGGCTTACCTTGCATGGGCTTGTGCTTCAAGATTGGTGATTGCAGCTCGGTCGTGGGAAGACTGGTTGACGTGGCTGGTACGGCTGAACTAGTTGCCTGCAACTGCTGGACAAGGGTTCCTAGGTTTTGTACTTGTCGGCGGAGCTGGTCAGTACTGAAGAAACTCTGGCAGCCATGCTGCTCCAACTGGAACTTACTTTGTTTATTCTGACAGCCGAGTCTGTCATTCCGCATCTTTAACTCCTCCATCTCTTTGAGCAGAGCTTCTTTCACCATGTCTGCCTTTTTATTCCTATTGCAATTGTATACTTCGTCTCCCACCAATCTTCCACGGCCTTCTCTTGTGTTCCTCTGTTCTTGATGTTATCTTCCTTTTCTTTTGGATTATTTTGATTCTGAATTATTGCCTGCTGCATTCTGGATTAGTTTGCCTTGTTGTTTTGGATGGCCTGCCTCACTATTTGACAGTCACCACTTGCAATTAAACACCATAAACTCTTTTGTTCTGTCTGCACTTAGCTAAGCCTGACACAACTGGTTCTCCTGGAACCATTTGTGGACTTTGTGTACTTGCTGCACATGTTCAGACAGGTTTCAGGAAAAGATCAGGATATCCTTTAATAAACAAACACAAAGCCATTCAGTATGTCTCTAATGAGGTCATTTACCAGAGTTTGTAATACTGCTGAAACATCAAAATATATTTGAAATGGCCCAGGGGTGTATTGAAAGCAGCTTCAACTGACAATCTTGGGAGAGACAAGGTCAATCAAAGGTTTATGTTTATTTAGTCATGTATGACCAAGAAAGTGGATCATAGCAAAGAAACTTACGTCCTCTTGATGGTCACCAGGTAATAGGAGTGGTTTCAGTAGGGACTTTGGCTTGGAGGCATCCATCTGGGCCTTTGACTTTCAATGGCTCATCCATTCTTTCAGTGGGAAAACCTGTTTCACCAAAACAGCATTCAAAAAACCTTCATCAGTTATGGTCAGGTATGAATAAGTCATGGGTGTGTTTTGGATGTAACATGGAATCCACCAATCAGAGTGTCATCTCCCATTCCCTTCAAAAGCAAGGTGCGCTTGTACCTTGACGCATTGCTATTTTACAGTCCCTCCAGGATTTCGCGATGTCGCGATCGCAACTATTAACGCAACTTCAACAAATCCCCGTGAATTCAGTGCGCC
>JAPMOB010208048.1:283-19548 GCA_029875015.1 Lepomis gibbosus
AAACGCAACACACAAAAACACAGCAGAAGATGTGCATGAGAAATAATTTCAGTAAGTAACAACAGTAAGATCAAAAATGAAAATGCATATAAAACAATAATGTTACGCATATCTTCTTGTCTTTAGGTTTCGTTTGTTGTGGTCAAGAGTATATAAACTCTTCAAACTCTCTTTGCTGTGTGGGCAATGACGGACATCCTACAATGCACCCTGCTGGCAATGCCACAGTGACATTGCAGTGCTGTGGGTCAAAGGTCATACATCAGGAAGAGGAATGCTGCAATGGGATTGGGTATGACCCTCAACGACATGTGTGTGCTGACCAACCAACACCCGGTCTGTTGATACAGGTGTGTTTGTATGTATCTGTATATGTGTCTTTGTGTCTCTGTCTATACACTCGTAACTGGTGGTCTTTCTCTCTCTGGTAATCTTCTCAAAGATGGTGAAATCCTCTCTGTTGTTTATTACAGGTTGTATTTGCATGTAGACAAGCATGCTGTTCTATCAGTCATGTTTTAAATAGTCAATTTATTTCTATAAATCTCTTACACTTCTTTGTTATTTTCATGTCCACTGGTTCTGCTGTGTAGTGGTCCAGTTGTGCCATAGGTTCGCACATTTTCCCTGTTTAAATGTCTGCTACAAGTGTTTCGAAAGCAGGGCACTTCCCGTGAATTTTCAAATAGTTGTTACATAATAAATGTATTATTTATACAACAATATATATTTAACTCTAGCCATTAATGGTTTTAGATTAGACTTGCTGTCATTTCGGATGATATATCGGCCTCATGAGTGCAGGCATCGATTAACCGGCTGCCCGAAAACGACATTCCATCTTCTTCTTTACAGACTTAAGAGTAGAGGTGACATAAATTAGTGAGAACAACAAATTTGGCATATGTACAGAAATACAAAGTCAATAATAGTTTAAATGCACTTTTTATTTGCTTTTAATGTTTCTATGTATTGGCAATTGACACAAATTTCACAAGTGACAGAAATTTAAAGCTAGTCTGGCAGAAAAAAAGATACAGTGCTCACACGTCCAGTGGATGTTGGTAGTTAGATCAGTCTCTCTCTCCCTCCCTCTCCATCTCTCAAAATCACACTCATTGTCACATCAGGAGTTGGGGACTGGGCCATCTTCCATTTATCAACTGGGGTCATGTGATGTTTGTGTGTTCCTAAGTCAGCATGAGACACACATACGCACAAAGAGGCGCACACACACATACAGGGACAAAGGGTAGGAATTCTCATTAGCTCTAATGATGTCATTAAGGTCCATGCAGACCACACACAAAAACGTGCATAGCTACATTTGCATGTGTATAAGAAACGGCTCTGACTTTATATTATTATAAGTTTACAACAGGTATGATAATGGTAAACATCTATAGGAAACATTTTTGTGGTAGTTATCTGTCTGTGTAGAGTGCAATCACACAGACACTTCACATAAGAAAATCAAGATTTTGAATCTCATGGGTTCACTTTTCTCCTTTTTTTGTCTCGCCTGACTTTACTCTTTAATGCTCTCATTTTAACTCTTCCATCTGTCCATTTTTTCCTCTGGGCTCTCTCCATCTTTATCTGTCTCTCCCTGCTTCCTCTGTGCAGCACCAGTGTTTGCAGGGCGCCGTGTGTCCTGTATCTGCAGCATCTACAGCTTACTGTGGCTCCTGTGACCTCGATCCATCTACAACTGCCTGCACATGGGTCCTGTCTGCACATGCACACCCTGATATGCACTCCACAACATACTCTCCTTCCATCGACACCACACATGAAACTCTGACTCTAGGCCCGTCTACACATACAAACAGAAGTGAAAACATATACAAAATGGCAGGCACATACAGTCATATAAACACTGAGTACTCACACTTCGAGGGCAGTGTGTGCCCATCGCATGAGGAAGTAGTGTACAGTGGAGACGCCAACAAATACACCTATACAGGTATGTGTTTGAGTATATGTGTGTTTGTGTATGTTCAGTGGCATAACAGGCATTCATTTGGAAGTACTACTGAACTAGCACTGTTCCATAGTATTTGTATAGTTTATTTATAGTTTGTTAATTTTCTTCTTACTACTTTCTTCACCTAAGTGCTGAGTGTCTCTGTGGCAACACACTTTTCTAACCATTAGGGGACCGCTTTTCATTTGATATTCAATTCAAACATGTACTGTAGGCTTATTAGCATTTTGAAACCAAAGTTTTTAGTTTCTAGTGTGTCGATTAGTGATCTCAGCAGCTAGGCAGGTGAAACACATACTTCTTCCTAGGAATAAGGAATTGTTGATTAGTCATAGTTAAAATATGATTCCAAAAGAATTCCTAAAGTCATTTAGGAGACTTCAGCTCATTTGATGGTTAGTTTAAGTAGATATTGATCTCATAATCCTATTTCTGTTATCAGAATGCCTCTGTATGCCTAATGTATTTGATTTTTAAACATTTTGACCATTCACAATATGTTTGCATCCCTGTTTCTTACCTTCAACTTGGAATTTAGTCTTGTAATTCGGACTCTCACTACAGTCGTAAGAGCTGTCATGAAGAATAATTATGCAGAATATGGCCTTCTGTGAAACACACCACTCATAGAAATTTTGAGCCAGCAGAAACCAATTCTGCACTTGCTCACTGCAATCAGTGGGCTTTAGAGACAGATGCCCTTCCACACGCTCACACACACCAAGACAGCTGTTGCAGTGCACATTGATAGCTGTAACGTGATGTCTCTCTGTGCTGTACACTTGTGTGTCATTAAAACTTAGAGATGGGCGTTTAAATGCCATTTCAACATTCTCTACTATTTATCAGCCCAAAGGGAGTTGGAGTGTGTGTGTGTGTGTGCGTGCGTGCATGTGTGTGCGTGGGCGTATGTGTTAGGATTTTCAGTCTGTCTACACATTATTTATCTGGGTAGTTACATCTGTTTAATCAAGACTAATTGTAGTTGTGGATGGTGTGTGTGTGTATGAATGGGTATGGGTGTGTGTGTTAGTGTCCAGTTAGTTACTATTTTAGTGTTTCTTTGTAGTTAATGTTGTCCTGTGTATGTGTTTCTTTTACTGTGTGTGTGTGTGTGTGGGGGGGGGGGGTATGTGCATGGGGTGGTTAGGATAAGAGTTTCTAGGCAATGCTGTGACACCATCTGGGCAGAGGCACATAAAGCTGTCGCCACCCACCATACACCAGATGTTTCTCATGCACACATACACACACATTCACACATACAGAGCATGTAGTTACTATACTTCTCTGTGAGGTGAATCACTCAAAGATAGCTACACATGTACAATGAAGTTTTTCTTTTTTCTTAGTCAAACACAGGAACTCCATTTCTGTACATATCTATGCTCACAGATTCAGTCTTTTATTGACATTATGTGTATCACTGTGTGTGTGTGTATGTGTGTGCGTTTGTTTTGCTGCTTCAGTTATCACAGTAGTAAAGACAAGAGTCACAGATTGGCGGTTCAAAACATGGTCTGATTTACAGCAGCAGTCCCTTAACACCCCTAAAAATAATGCACATGTGTGTATGACTATGTGCAAGTGTATCTGTTTATGCTCCTGGATGTATACCTCATCAGGAGGGTTGTCACAACCTGTCTCCCAGAATGCTTCAGTCACGGCCTGATGTTAACTACTATGCACCAAAAACAGTGGAACATTTGGTACATGTTCATCTAACTTGTGCTTAGAGTTCAACAATTCAACTCCAAGTTCACATTTAAAATCTTGGAATTATTGTTAAGACCCGTTATATTAATCCCATTTACTAACTGTCCTGTCAAATATCAGGAGATGCAAATCCCTGTTGTGATTTTTATTATCTTACTGATCACAAAACTCATTTGGACATTTCTATTAAGTGTAACGGATTCTTCAAGTTCCTAAAGTTTTTTTCCATTTTCATTTTCTTTCAGATAAAACTTTCAACAAGATAGTTTGCATACTGGAATCAGAGATTATCCTATCTGTGCATTTACAGTATTAATCACATGTAATACTTAAGTTGCAGTGTTGGAAAATTATTTATTTATTATTTACTGTATTGACAGTCTTAGTGACAGATTTGTTGATTATTTTCTTGCACCCCTTCTGAATTGATTTTTCTTTCCCCCTCCCCCCCATGCTGTTCTCCTTCTTACCTTCCTTACTCTTTAATAGACTCTGACCTGGAGCCCTTCACCACTTATGAGTACAGAGTGAGGGCCTGGAACGGCTTTGGACGAGGCTCCAGTGGCGTTACTACAGTGACCACCAGTGAAGACAAACCATGGGGAGTAGCACCGCCCCGTTGGAGTCGCTTAGATGAACGAGATGACATCATCCACCTGCAATGGCATGCACCAGCCAGGCCTAATGGTGTGTATATGCATGTGTGTATAACCAAAAATTCCCTTCTCTGTAAATGTAGTCCTGCTGAATTAATTTCAGTAGAGGAGTATTCGTGATTAATGTGGATGTGGGCATAAAAGACACAATGTTTTAAATGTTATATATAGAGGTAAATTTGATATTAATTATGAAAAATTAACGAACCTTGTCCCTTTTACCAGGGGACATCACCCACTATGTTGTACTGAGGGATGGACTAGAGCGTTACCGTGGTGATGAAAACAGTTTCACTGACATGGGTGGGATCAGGCCTTTTCAGGAATACAATTACCAGCTGAGGGTCTGTAACCGGGCTGGTTGTACAGACAGTACACAGGTAAGACTATGTGTGTGTTGGTGCAATTACAGTTTTTCAGACTAACATTTTCGGTATTTGCTCATTAGCAGCTTATGTGGCTAACCTATGTGGCTGGTCTGTTTACCTGTCTCACAAATATAATACCAAGTCTGCATCAGTCTTAATGGTTTTAGGAGTTCATTGGCTGCCGGGAGTTTGGAGCATTCAAAACAAGACACATAATGAGCTGCAATATCTTTTTTAAAGCTTGAAATTTAAGCAGTAGCTATTTTGATAATTGTGAACACTTGTGATGCTCCATTGGTATATTATAATTGTTTTGTAAAAATTAAATTTAAATATTCACAACTATTACTTGACTTACTACTGTTCTGTTTAGTCCGACTCTGTGCTGCTTGATTGTCTCTGTACTTACTCTGTTGTAGCACCCCATTTCATAAAGACATTATCCCCCTGTATGATTATCTAACGGCTCTTCCACAGATGGACTGAGTTTCACTGAACTAAGCACCACTTTACTCTGTAGTTTAGTTCAGTCCTTTAATTTAGGCCGAACACTTGAATGAAAGGAAAGGTCTATAAAAAAGTGTTACTTTGTGCGTGTGTGAAAAAGAGAGCGAAATAAGATAGCACATTGCTTTTCTGTAAAGAAACAAAAATTAGCGTTGCCACTCTACCAAAATGTAGCTATCAATAAATTTACCATAATAGTCAACAGTGTGCGGCAGCTGCTGTTGTTACTTGGAGTCATTGCTTATTCTATTACCAACCTGTCTGAATACAAGTGTTCAAAGATCACTTTTCCTGTTTAGTTCTGTCAAGATGAAATTGCCCGGACAGGCAACACCCTGCTTCACATTAAGGTAACTCACAACATCAACCTGCAAGCATTGGTCATCTGCAGTTGGCTGCTCATCTGGTCCATTGTTTGGCCAATGGCTTTTCAGCGAAATGCTCTTTTACCCTCAGATGCTGATTTCTAAACATTGTTTACGTCATAATTCAGGTGCTTGGTTGTTCTGCAACCAATATTTTACAAATTTTAAACCTGTGTCTGACATTTGTTGTGATGTTTCCACACTGTGTGAACTCTGTACTGTTCCCATGTCGGAACAAGTTGTTATTTAGCCTTCTTTCCGTCCTCTCCCCCTATATGCGAGGCTCTGGATTTGCTGAGCCTACCTGATGTTTGTGATAGCGTCCATAATAGCTTCACACAGAACTCCCCCCTGCTATCTCTCTGGCTGTAGCAGAGCTGATATCACCACAACAATTAATTTCTTCGGCTTAGGGGTGATGAAAGCTCCTGTTGAAAACTGTCTTTCTGGCTTTTTTTTAAAGCTAATTTAACATCTCATTATTTTGATAAGCACATTCTTACGTAAAGATGAAGCCTGTTGATGTGTCACTGAAGGGTGAGCAGAAGGTACCGTTGGTTGAACGGGTTGTGAGGGGTTGATAGATAAATGTTGATGGATGGATAAATGGATGCAATAAATGAATGTTGGGGAGAATGATGATATGGATGAAATATGAATGGATGGCTGCAGGACAGTGATAAATGCTTACAAAATAGATATATTTTAGTCAGACAGAATAAAAATCAATAAAATAGAAATATTTGGTGTAACTACCCTTTGCCTTCAAAACAGTGTCAATTCTTCCTGGTACACTTGTACTTCTGTGGATTTAAGCAGCCTCAGATGCTTCTTTCTCTTCATGTAATCCCAGACAGACTTGATGATGTTGAGATCAGAGCTCTGTGTGGGCCATACCCTCACTTCCAGGATTCCTTGTTCTTCTTCACACTGAAGAAAGTTGTGCAGTATCTTTGGGGTTATTGTCATGCTGCAGAATAAATTTGGGGTCAGTTAGATCCTTGAAGGTATTACATGATGAAGAAGCTTCTGCCTATACATTTCAGCATTAAGGAAAACATTTATTCTGACCAAATACCCAACTCTGTGTGCAGAAATGCAGCCCCAAACTTGTAAGGAACCTCCACCATAATTCACTGCTGCAGACACTCATTCTTGTACCGATCTCCAGCCCAACTGCCTTCTGCTGCAACCAAATATTTCACATTTTGACTCTTCAGTCCACAGCACCTGCTGCCATTAATCATACAACTGGCAATATGCCTACACAATCCCTGACTTTGTGCCAGTGTACCTAGAGGAATTGATGCTGTTTTGAAGGCAAAGGGTGGTCACACCAAATATTGATTTGATTTAGATTTTTCTTTTGTTCACATTTTGTTTATAATCTATTAGCATGACTATTTTTGAAAGCATTCTTACTTTACAGTATTTCCCCCCCAAACTGCTTGAAACTTTTGCACAGTACTGTATATTAAGAATATGTTACAGTATTCATTTAAAAATTTTTAGCATATGCTGTTATGTGAATATTATTGCATTTCTCTCCACTTTGTTAAAATAATCCTAATGCCACCCATGCTTTCTCAGTCACAGTAATCTGGCTGGCTCTTATACTTTCAAAGTCAACATATATCAGTGGTTATACTTATGGAGCCACTAGTCGATGTTAAGTTGGGCATTGTACACTAGTTAGGGTATGAATGTCTGAATCAAAATGAGAACCTGTTAAGAACTAAAACAATGAGCTGATATCAGCTTAATCCTGCTGATGAAAGCTGTTTAGAGCAGAGTTGGCTGTCGATTGTCAGTAGGGTCAGCAATAGGAATAACAGTTTAGTCATTTGTTCCTGTTGTCTGTAAGATTTAATTTCTAATTGTGAAATTGTAAAAGCAAGACATAATGAGAAAAGTTTGTTTCATAACAAGTTCATTACTTAATTGTTGTGCCTGACTTTAATTTATGCTTATCATGTCAGCATGATGCAAATGATGCACCCACTTGACCCCTCATAGCAAAATAATTTCTCCATGGAAGCAGGCGCCTAGATCATCCTTGCAGGTTTCCACTTACCTGAGAACCACGCTCGTGACCAACAAGAGAACATGCACATACAGCTCCTAAACCCGTACACAGTTACACCACAGACTCAATCTCTTTCTTCCATGTTCTCTCTGTCTACCTTCCTCTGTTCACACAAACAAGCACACACACTCCCACCAGAGGGTGGAAAGGGAGTGAGTTGGATTAGTTTGTACACCATTGAAAATTGGCCAAACAGTCCCAATTATGGGATAACTTGGGCTAACCTAATACACCACTGCAATTACCTGGCATCACAGCCGTCTCTCTCACACACACACACACACACACAGGCACAGACGAACAAACACAGGCACACACAAACGCACACCTGCTGTGACAACAGAAGGTGCTGATCTAATACAGTTGGTCACTTAGAGAGGGAAGAAGAGCGATTGGTCCTCCTCTGTTTTCAAATCCTTTTGTCCTGTTCTCTCTTCTATTTGCCTCCTGTCATTCGCCTGATCTCAAAGCTGCGCTCTTCAGTTTCTCCCAACTGTTGTCTCAGTCCTTTCTTAACCTCTCTCATCCACACACTTTCCCACTGTCCAAACCCGAGTTTCTCTTTCACAACAACTGCCATCTGAATGTCCAACATTCCCTATTCTCTCTTTTCTGTATGTCTCATTTTCAATCCCATCTTCCTCTCTCCCTCTGAGTTTCAATTCCTGTGTATAGAGAAAGAAGAGTTGGATGAAGAGTATCCTAGTGATGCATGCTATCAATAAACTTAAGATGCATGGATCAGTCATTTCAAATCAAACTGTAAATCAAATCATCTTTCAATATCAGAGTTAAGATGTCCACCAAAGCAATGTAAGGTAAACTTTTAGTAAAGGTAACTCTATGTAGGGTACACTTACATTCAGTAGGTGGTTGTATGGCAACAGACATCTCAGTTAACAGCGCACTGAAGCACTCACTGATTGATACAACACTTCCCCTGCATCTTCCTTATCTTCTTCTTCTTCTCTGCCTCCTTTGCTTTTTGCATGTGTACACTTGCATTCACTCTTGTTTGTGTGTGTGTGTGTGTGTGTGTGTGTGTGTGTGTATGTGTGTGCACGTGCATGTGTCTCCTTAGTTGTAGTAGCAGTGTTCTAATTGCATAGCACTGTGTGGGACAGGTGGGGGAAGTGCTAGTGACAGTCTATTAAGGCAGGATATCCCTGTTGCCATTAGGAGCAGATTGCCCTGTGATTCTGTGGTCTCCACATTCACCCAGCGTTCACACAGATACTACAATAGGAATTTACAATAAGATGGTCACTCACAACACTGCACTAAAAAGCAATATTGTTTTGACATGACCTGACTCTTCAGTCAGGGGAGTGCTCGTTGGTTTGTTAGGTTTTTTGTAGCAGTGATCATCTGTAGTACTGTAGTACTGATTGGAAACCCCACATCCTATCATAATTAAAGTGATTATTGCAGCTTTCAGTTTGGTTCTTTGTCATGGATAAATGCTAAAGCGATAGAGTAGATTAATTAGGCAGGATGTCCATGTTGCCATCAGAATGGACTGAGTAATGTTCTGGAGATAATCCTGAAATTGTCACTCTCCAATATTCTTACCCTTGTATACTGCTCTAGGTTAAAGTAAATACACATATGCTGTACTGTAAATCATGGGAAATATTTTCTGGCTCTTGCATTCAGCCTGTCCTTGTAAGTCACTGGGTTCTAGGAATAAAATATAGTACTGTGTTCAATTCTATAGCCTGCAGACTGTACATATCGTCACACATGAAAATATGGTAGTAGTACCATAACAGTACATTCACTATGTTGGACAAATACAACTCAATATAACTCATCATAACATTATAATTATAATGGCTCTAACTGGACATACAGAATGTTTTTCCAAAATCTGGATATGAATATTTATGTTTTGTCTTCAGTTGTTCCCTGTTTTGGCCCTTAGGTTGTAACATAAAAACGTGCTGCTGCTATTCACTTCTTTGTTTTAGTTTTTTTGGAAATATATTAAGTCTGCAGCAAATGTCTTTCTCTGTTGTCAACAAGGTCTTTATTACCTTAGAAAATGGTATATATGTGTGATTTTCACTGGGTTGTGATCGTGTTAATTACGTTCATAAATGATCACTGCAGTAACCCATCTGTTTTCCACACCTTTTAACATTCTGTAAAATGTCAGTCAGAAATGTGATGTATTTTATGTTTCATTGTGTGTGTTTTCTTCTGTTTTTATCTGTGTGTGTGCGTGCGTGTGTGTGTGTTTCCGTGCCTGTGTGTATACCATGTGTTTGTGTTTAGGTGTTGGCAGTGACAGTCCAGGGAGTCCCAGAAGGTGTGCAGCCTCCAGTGGTAACAGCTTTAAGCCCCTCCTCCCTCCACGTGAACTGGTCTGAACCTAGTCGTCCCAATGGAATCATACAACTGTACCACCTGAACCAGACTGGTGTCGGAACCATATTTACACACAACGATGGGCCCAGAAATTATACTGTTACTGGTAAGATTTCACCTTTCATCTGTTCCTCAACTATCTCATTTTACCATTCATTGTTTTCCCTTTGTTATGTATTTATTTATGTATGCTGGTTTCTGGAAGCCAACTAATGACTGATTTTGCACCTGATTCACACCCCTCTCTCTTTGGCCCAGCCCCTTACACACACACACACACAAGAACATGCAGAAAAAAAAAAAAACAAGAACCGAAGCATAATCAAACATAGTAGACAGGCACACAAACACCACGGCAATAGCAGTGTGAGACCCAGTGATCTAACAAAACACTTAAAACGTACTGCAAGTACACACAAACAGAAGTGCTGGCTTGTCTTAATATTGTAGATCTGCACAGAAACATGGTGGTGTCAGGACTGGGTGATTTGTGGGTCTTGTTTTATCTACACTGAGGAGGAGCTGTGTTGCTGGCCCTCTGCCATCCGTCACAACACACATCCACACATCCACACATCCACACACACACACACACTTACACATGCAGACACAAACACCTGCATGAAGCATTGTAAAGCAAACGTTTGTTGTCTCTATAAAAACACATTTTAGAAACAGAACAGGGAAATATTAAGAGAATAGGATAACTGTAGACCAACATTTGGAATTGGTTAAACTTACTTTAAATACAGTAAGTATTTCAAAGCTTATTTGATTTTTATGTATTACTGTATTATTATTTTTATAAGGAAGTACCAAGTGATGACATCTTTTGAAGCTGTAATTCAGTGGCATTTTCCCATCACAGCTTTCCTCTCTGCTCTGTCTTGGACTCAGACCAGGCATCAGCTTTGCCAATAGCCAATAGAGTTTTCCCATGGCGCCTGTGGTTGGCTTGTATGGTCAGGAGTAGTGTGCACACGAGCATGTGTGTTTGTATGTGTAGGCATGAAGTAAAGCAAACAATGCCAAATAGAGATGGTAATGTGCTGTAATACTGTACCAGCCCCATGTGCCAGTGTGCGCAACCAGCATGCGTGTGTGAAATTCCCCTGTACCCCAGTGAGACACTGGAAAACCCTGCGCATTCAGCCAAAACCACTACCGGGGCAGTCTCTCTCTCTCTATCTTTCTCGCTCTCTCTCTCTGTTTCATTCCTCTGCATTGTAGCTGTCTTTAGCGTTAGAAATAGGTTCCTGTGTATTAATGAATCGCAGTCCTGGGTTTTGACAGCAGACAATGTTTTACAATAACAAAGGATCAGAAGTGGTTCAACTTTTTATGGCTGCTACAGATTAATTCAAAAGCCTTAAGTTGTCCTAAACCAGACCTGCAGCTCAGAACAACACTACTATGCATGTTTAATAAATGTTTAAAAATAGGATGTGGTTTTCATTCTCACTTTCTTGTCAGCTCTTTCTCCTCTAGACTCTTCATACCGTATGTATGTGTCGGTATTGTAATGAGTAAATCATGTGCAACAATTTCAAATACAAACCCAATACAGTAAAAAGTGAAACAGGGCGGTAGACAGTGAGATGAGGGGGAGTAACCCCAACAGTAAAACTCAAATAAAGAAAGAATAGATGAAAAATTACACAAGCTGAGGGAGTGTAAGGTGCACAGATTGACACTTTTAAAAGACGGTGAAGGAGAAACAGAAGGAGTGGGACAGATGAAAAGATGGATAGATGTATCTAAGTGTTTTCAGTGAAATATGAACAGGAATAATTGCTGTGCTACTCCCTCATCCTTAATGTTTAATACGCCATTATTCATCTTCTCTGCATCTCTCCGACGGTTCTCACCACTGTCAGAGACAGGCGCTCAAAGAGCTCACACAGTCACTCCCTCACACCACAGAAACTGGAAAATTTTAATTTTTTAAGCTACAATAATGAAATTTTTAAAAAAATTGCAGTGTTATTTGATCTGATTGAGTATTTTCTATTAAAATTAATTTGATCTGCAGATGGTAAAACATTTCATCCAAGAGTACCTGTTGCTTGATAAAGATATAAAAATACAGTGTTGTAGACATTGTTCTAAAATTTTACCTTTTAGGCATTAAAAATGAGGAACCATGTAATTCAGATATTTTACACTTTTGTGGTTTGTTTTGGTTCCAGAAAAATGTAACATTTTACACCTGGGAAGAAATGCCACAAAAATAAATATTTAACACCAACATATATGAATCGCATTTTGACAATTCTGCTATTTTAGGTAACAGTTTTTTATGAAAACTATTTTGTGGCTTCTACTATTTCCTGTTTATCAATGCAATCCACAGTTTGCCTTAGGAGAAGCAAGAAATAGACTCTTATTAATAGCATTTTTAGCAGTTCTGAAAAGTGACACTTCATAGAAAGAATTAAGCACTACTGTACAAAGACACCCCATGTGAATCGATATTAAGTATTGCTATCATTAGCTCACAATAAATTATTGCCTGCAATTATATAGATTATGGCATTAATCATGTGGTTAATTGGTCTTTTGTAGGCTCATTATTAATTCAGAACAGCAGGGAATAGAGTATGTTCTTTTATTTATTAATGTGTTTCTCATAGTCCATGCTCTGATTGCTCCGTACTATAGGTACAAACATGTAGACTTGGCGAAAGGAGAAGAGGAGATAGACAAGAACTTTTTCTTTTCATGTATCAATCCTGAATCTGTTTTTCATGGGAAGTATGAATGTTACAGTGTGTAGAAAGAGTCTCTCACTCAACAACCACACTCAGTAACCTGCTCATGAATTCTGTTTCTAACTTTTAAAACTGGAGTTTTAGCAGGCTTGCACTGAAAAGGTGGAGCTCGATGGGACAACTGGCAGTAAAGAAGGAGGTTCTGAGATAATATGGATCCACATGTTACTCAGCTGAGTCGATCCTGCCAGAAGCCTCTCTCCTCTCCTTCTGTTGACTTGATAAAAGAAAGGGCCATAGATGTATTGTCAGAAGACTGAAGAAGACTACAAAGATATTGAAGAAGTGATTTTTATCTCAGGGTCAACAGATATAAATTGAAACAAATTGGTCTAAGCATAATCAAGCAAAAAAGTATACATTTAAATATGTTTTTATGTGTTCATCTGTTCATCATATGTACTTGTGTGTGAATGTTGGGCATATGTTGCATATGTACAGGACAATTTGTTTCACCTGCAGTCGGGGTTGCTTGCTTAGTGTGTGTTTGAGTGTGTCTCTCTCTCTGTCTGTGTGAACCTGATCTCATTGTTCCACCCCAGACGGTCACTGCATTAGGGAGCCACAGACAGGAAGTCAAACTCTTAATTATTTAGGAGAGGTGTTATCAAAGCTCTCCTCTCTGTGTTTTTCCTTTCATTTTCTCATCGTTCCACCCCTCTCTTTCAGCTCTCTCCCTTATCTTTCCATTTCAGCCTCTTTCATGTCTTTAACAGTTGTCGTCACATTTCCCTGTCCTCATATTCTCCTGCCTGGCTTTCCAACCTTCTCTCCATCTTCTTTTCCCCTCCACCATCTTTCTCACTCTCTGTCTATGTGGTGTATCAGGTAACTGGCTTGGTATTGTGGCCTGTGCCCATCATCCTATCATATTCTCTAATGCAAACAGGGAACGGCAACCTGTCAATAAAATGCCGTTTAAAATCAGTTACTTCTACTGCAGCGCACACACACACACACACACACACACACACACACAATCCAGTTTCGTTTGTCCTTTTTCTCACATGCACAGTCTCTCTTGATATTTTTCTTGAATGTAAGCGCCAACACTTTACTCCGTCTTACAGCCAAAGTTTCTCTCTCTGTTTCTCTCTCTGTCTTGCACAAACACATACCGATTTCCACTGTGTCCAGCTATTACGATGACAGTTACAGCAATGTCTCACTCTGTGTTAGTGAGCCGCTGCTCACATAAAAATCGCCCTCCACCTGTTTTTCACTTCCCGGTGATCACTTTTAAAATGATAGAAGCTTCCTCTGTCTTTCAATAATCAAGCACATAAGCACACATGTGTATGCATGGGTATGTGCACATATAGGTATGTACAAACACACACACACACACACACGCATACACCATGGTAAACATGGTGGAATTTTTTCAGCAGACCAATACTGCCCTCCTCAGGCGTTCAGTGTTAAAGGAACACCAAGAAACATTAAACGTGTTTGTGCGTGTGTTTGCATCCATCTGCATGTGATAATTGAGAAATACACTGGTGTTTGCTGTTGTTTAGTTAAAATAGCATTAGACAGTGGTTGGAGAATCAGCTGATCCTTGTTGATCTTATAGTTCTTTTAGTTATTCTTCATTTTATAGAGGGCATAAAGGTTCTGTGATAAGTCCCCACCCTGAGTTTAGGGTGCAATTAATATACACATGCAGCACTTAAATCATTTTGAATATTTTGTTTTTTGCAAAAACATGTCATCTAATTTTCTAATTTCTATTTTCTCTGAAGCCATTGCCAAACGTCTTCACTGCCCCATAAAGTTTTCTCCTTGTGATCTGTGTTAAATATTATAACGGAGTCATCTTTCTAGTTTTTGGACACTCTGTGTGCATGTAGGAACATGTAGGACAGGGTTTCTGCTTCATTCAGTGTTGCAAAAAATGACATCACTTGCAGTGCAGTTATCATTTACCATGCTCGAGTGCTCGCACTCATATACACACGCTTAGTTGCACAGTTAAATAGTGTAACAGAACCTTACGCTTCAACTCTAGTACTTTCATACAGCTGGCAGATTTCCTTTATTTAACCCAAACACAGGGCAACATTGTGAGAACATTTGCGCACACACACACACACACTGATCAGAGGTTGGGTTAAGCGTGGCAGGCTGTGGGGCATGTTAAGCAAGCTAAGCAGTAGAAAGAGACGTGAGCAAACCGTGGTGAAGCCCTCCGCTGTGCATTAAATTCTATGTGTGTGTGTGTGTGTGTGTGTTTTGGCGCAAATGTTCTCTGCCGTCAACGCAGGGTGGGTACTGACATGCATATAGCAGCTGAGACACAGTAGGGTGTCCCTCTCTGTTTGTCAACCTCAAAATATACACAGATGGAAACACCAGTAGATAATTTAGATTATTAGCTAAATTATATCATAAATATGTTATTTTACACGTGGAAACATTTTGAGTCTTTTTTGCCTAAACACTGAGTAAATGTCACTTTTATGTAAAAAGATATAGCTTTTAGCTTGTTTCTGTCTGTTAAGCAGGATTTTATTTGTCTAAAATTAATGTTATAATAAAACATATTATTTGGTCTGAAAGAAATAATTAACTAAATGTTTTTGAATATTAAAACATATTTATCTAATCAATCAGAAAGCCTTAATGTTGTAAAAGATGTATAACTTCACCTAAAATAGTGCAGATTTAATGCATAAATAAAGAATGCAAAACACTGTATTATGCAATGCCAAAGCCTGTTTTTGCTGTCATCCTTTTAAAATAAAGTCATTTTAGTTCTTTCATTTTCCCTTGAATTTGATTTGTAAGCTGTTGTATGCTGTCAGCTAAGTGAATGACCATAAAACATCCAGTCAACCCCCTTGACAACATTAAGGATTTGCATCCATCTATTCGTCCTCATCCATCTACCTTACATCAAGAACTAGGCAGAAAATATATCTGAAGGAAGCAAGGGTTTTCAATCACCAGAAAGTGGTTCACACGTGAGGATAACTTTGTTTAGGTGCATACAGGATTTGTAGCAACTTCCAGTATTTAAATCTTACTATGTATGGTTCAACACCAGAAACTGATTTTGTGTGGTTGCAGTTAAAGGACCACTCTTTCACTGTGTGATTTCTTTTAGACTGAATAGCAGGTGCCTATAAATAAATCATGTCTGGACGCTGTAGCCTAAACGCATACCGAGGTATCATAATTATCATAGATCAAAAGCTGATGACATTACAGCGTTGGACCGGTCCTATCCCATGTCAGTTCCGCGGCTGCCCATCTTTACGTTGTTTCATTATTGAGTTATGGCATGCATAATTTAACACCGACAGATATGGATCCATCCGTTGAGAGACTGTGGAAAGAACAGAGGGAGGGAGAGTGAAATAGAGAGAGAGAAAGAGAGAGAAACAGTTGGGAAGAGAGCTAGTGATATGGGCCAGGCAAGCTTTGCTCTTTCTCTTTTACTTTTTCCTATTTTTCTTTTTGTTGTTTGTCTTCTCTTCCTTTTTACCCCTACATACTGATATCCCTCTGTTCATCTAATTTAAAAAAAAAAATTCATCTGCAGAGTTTATTGTGAAGAAATGAGATTAGAGATTAAAATGAGAGATTAAAAAAATATATCTGGATATAGGAAATACACGTTTGGTTTTCCATCCTGCTTGTGAGTTGAAAAATTCATTTTTTGTGATTTTATTCATACATGTCTCTGTGCTACAGGTTTGCAGCCATACAGAGACTACAGTTTTGTACTGGTGGCCTGTACAGCTCTCGGATGTGGTGCCAGCTTACCTTCCACAGGACGCACCCTGCAAACCGTCCCTGCTGGTACACACACACACACACACACACACACACACATACACATAAACACATACACAAAAACTTTCTGCAGAATCTTCATACCTTCATTAAGGGTACACATTTTAGGAATTTTCTGTTTGATGTTTTGTTCTGACATTAATTTACAAAAGATGTGGTCAATCCCTTCCACAGGTCTCAAACATTTCATATACCTGTCAGATGTCAGATCCAAACAAATTGTAAGACATTTTTTCAACAGTAATATAAAGCTAAGGTCAAATATGACATGAATGCATAAAAATAATACATTTTCAAAATATATGTGTAAATCTTTTTGCTTTTTGTTGACATAGATTACTGGCAAAATTATGTTATGTTGTTCTAAATATATAATTGATTATTATGAAAGCTTGAGTGGTGGATCCAAAACAACATCAAAACTTTAAGATGTTATCATTTTGATTAATACTGAATTTTAACATCATCTCTTGTTTTAAATTGATAAATTGATTTTTACCATTGACCATTGTCTGTTTCTTCTTTACTGATTTCCTCTTCCACATATTTTTTCTCTTTTTCCTCTCCTCTCCGCTCAGTTGTCTTTTCTCCTCCCACTGCTCTCCTTTTTGAATCCTCCCCCTCTCTTGTCCTTCTGTGGTCTCCCTATACTATATCTCGCTACCCTTCACCTTTATTTCTCTCCCTCTTCTTCCTCACTGTTAACTGCAGTGGAAAAAAGCATTATTTTGTTGCCTGACTAAAATGGTGTCATGGATTTTTATTTAATGAAGAAATTCAGTCAGTTTTATTTTTCCTCCCTTCCAGTTTACTGCCTCTCTTCCTTTTTTGTCTTGATCTTTTCCTTCTGCCTATCTAATCTTTTTTTTTTTAAATGGGCCTTCTATTTCTTGTTTTTAAGCTACTCCTTCCCTCCACTCCCTACACTTATCCTTGCGTCTCAGTGTCCACTACATAAATTGTATGTCATCTTGAATACATTAATCTGTGAGATTTAATTACTGCCTCATGTTTGTGTTTATATGTTAGTGAACAAGTTAAATTTAATTAAACGCTAACTAAGCTCTCCTGCACACAGGCAAATGGTTGAGTTTTAGACAATTTGTGTTCCTTTTTAATTTCAAATAATGAAATACATATTATTATTATTGTTAAGAAATGTATTTTTCAGCTACATCCTGTGTACCTGTCCTCTGTTCTTTTCCTTTTATAATGTCATGAGAAAGCTTTTCCGTCTAAATTTGTTAATCTTTTCTCAGAACAGTATTTCAACGTGTCCTCAGTTCATGAAAAAGAAGCTTTTGGAATTGCTTTTGTACACTTTGGTGCAAGGAAGGTGTTTCTCTGTTTGTGTACATGAGGTGTTGCACTTTAGTTTTATTGAAATAAACAGAAGAATAACAATGATAGGTGCCAATTTAGGTGCCAAATGTATTTTTTTTTATTTTAGTGGTTGGTAATTTTTGCATTTTATTTTATTTTCACTGAAATAAATATGAAAATGTTGGTGTCATTTTTACGATCTGTACCCAACAAGCATGTTCCTTGGAGAATATGACTTCTAGGCTTGAGTGTTTCTATAGCACACAGGCGTCAATTTATAATGATATTTTGTGACACACGCCTTTGTCAAAAAACCCTAAGTCATTCCTTATTTCCTTCCTTAGGTGTATGGTCAAGGCCCAGACATGTGATCGTAAACACGTCTGTGGTGGAGCTGTACTGGGATCAGCCACCTCAGCCTAATGGACACATCACCCAGTACAAACTGAAAAGAGACGGTCAAACTATTTTTACCGGAGACCACCATGACCTGAATTATACTGACACTGGACTCCTGCCAAACCACAGGTAGATAGCATGCACTTGCACACTTCACACACACAGAAATGCAAAAGTGTGCAAGGATGTGCGCATATGTAGTGACATTATAAGTGACACATGCATAAGCACACTTCACTTGTAGCTTCACAATTAATCGTGCCTTTAATTCCTCAATTTTCCCATTTGAGCGTTTGTGTGTTTATATCAGGGTCACCCTGTTTTAAAAGCTCTCCTATCATCCCATCCATGTCTCTCTCTCAGGACTGCTCTCTGTATATGTCTGTTTGTGTCATTTAATGAGCAAATATTTGACATGCCAATGACAGACACAAACATTATCCCACACACACACACACACTAAAATCACAAATCAGATCTGGCTTTTGCTGGCAGCAGGCAGCAGTGGAGCGTAGATTTTATTTATCTGTTTATTTTCATTTAACCTTTATTAATCCGTGTCTTTTTTCCAAGATGGATTTTCTGTTTTAATTATGGGAGTGTAAAATGACACCCCCTCTCCTCCTCTTTCTCTCTCTCCTGTCTCCATCTCTCTCTCTTTCTCCTCGGCCTTCTCTCTCCTGAGACAATTTCTCTTTACCCCAAATAGAATTCTTGGGATAAAACCCTGCAGTACTCCAATCTCCTCTATATGTGTGTGAAAGAGAAAGGAAGGAAGAAAGAAGATAGGACTTTGTGCGTGTGTGACGTTTAATTTTCCCTAATTCTAGATAGTCTGCCAGAAGGCATTCCCGTCCCGACCCTTCGCTTCTCATCACTTGTCTCGCTTCCTATTCACTTCTCTTTCCTCTAACCC
>JAPMOB010208052.1:0-24432 GCA_029875015.1 Lepomis gibbosus
CTGAATCCCCATCATTTCGTCAAATAAAAGCACATGGCCTCGCAACATTGTTGACACGGTGATGCCCAGTAGCGGCAGTAGCGGTTGCATAATTGCTCTCCGTGGAGTTTTGTGGCCATTAAACATGCCTACAAGCGGTGACACATCAATCACAGCACCAACTGAGGCGGCAATAATTAAAAATATGAATTTGAAATAAATTATCACAGCTCTGGGTCACAGCATAACCCATATAGCGCACACTGAGGCCGCCAGAGAGGGAATTAGCGCTCAGTTAATTATGATACACTGATATGCGTGTTTCCTGTGGGGGGGAGAAAAATCAACAAAGCTGAGAGCAGTGAAATATCCCTCGAGGTCTACGAGCTCTACATGGCTATCTTAACTGGCCAACAATGTTTTGGTGTCAGCAACAAATTTACTTATCAACTACAATTTACATTCTGGTAATTTGTTTTTTAACCCATATTTAACCACAAGAGGTATATTTGCAGAACGTGTAGCTGTGTATGCTAATCATCTTGTCGTTATGAATTGGGGGATTTCCGTGCAGCATGTGCATATTTTAACAGAAAGGCAAAAGTCTCCATTAAAAAACACCATATGGGAATGATCATGAAAGCCCTGACATATGATTATGGTGGTTCAGAATCATTTTTCCATTTACTGGAGAGAACCCTGAGTGAACATGCCGAACCTTTAAAAAATAAAAAATAAATAAATAAAAAAAAAGGAGTCAGCAGCTCACTGAAAAGCTTTCATTAAAACTGCGTTCTACAAGACACATAGTTCCCTTAACCGGTGCATTCAGCTGTTAAGATTTCTAAAACGTTCAGCTACATAATGACTCAGGTACAGTGGCTCTTTTAAGCAGCTGGTTTTGGGACCAAGACTTATTATCTCTGACCTAGGGATGGACAATAAAACAAAAATAATTGCAATCGCAATGTTTTTTTCAATAACTATAACAAATGTTCAATACATATTCAATAAATGTTTGAGTTAATTCACTTAAATCATACATAAATTATAACTTTATTTTTTATTAACTTGTTTATTCCACATTTTTTAACAAAAACTTTATCATAATAGTTTTGAATGTTCTTCCTTAGATCTGTGAAGTGATCCACTGTTTGGCAAAATCAGCCATTAAACTTAAAAGAAATAACGATTTGTTACTTATCGTGATAATTATCGATATCGAAAGATATGAAACTTTTTGTCGTGATAACATTTTTGGACGTATCGTCCAGCCCTACTCTGACCGTTCTTTTATCCATATGTTTATCTGTTCTACTGATGAATGTGTTCACCTTTTTCGGACTTGGGAGCAATCACACATTACTCAAAGATGATTTTCCCATGCATTACCTGTGGTCACACCTGATAGAGAAATAAGCCCAAACCATAGTCATTTTTAGTGTGTTATATATTTAGTTAGTTAAAAAGTGAAGCCAGATACAGAGTATAGCTACTGTTTGTTAGATAAATTGATTGGTTTAGTATAAATGTGTTTACTATTTAATCATAACTGCAAGCGAAGGTGCAGCCATTTTGATATCATCTCCATTGTGATATTACAGTAGTCCTTTCTCCCACACAGCAGATTCTGTAGCTGTCAGAAACTCACATTATCTCAGACTCCAAATTAAAATGCTGACATTAACTTCCCCCCCACTTGGCCGTAAACGTGGTAAAACTCCAACAGACACAGATATGGACAGATTGTAGCCATAATGTAGCATGGCTAGCAATTTTCAAACTAACCATAATACTCTTAAGAGTACTCTTAAGGGAAATAGGTCTACACAACTACACCACAGATAATTGTTCCATTAAAAGAGAACATCTGTTGTGCTGTGAATGGCTAGCCCTCCAAAATATAACCACTCCAACTTCTCAAATATAATTAACAGGAAAATATTAAAGCCATTAATGCTGATAATAACAGCAAAAAGCACAAAGTATGGAGGTTGTGGCTCTCTGCTACCTCTGGGTTCAAAGAAACCCAGCCAGATACACACACACAGTCTCACCATGCCAACGGACAACTGGTGTTCTCTGCAGTGCACACATGGCCGGGTGCAGAAAGACAAGCATGTCAGTAGAAGGCGTGAACCGTGTGCCATTTCTCATTTTGATGGAGAGTGTTGAACACGACCCACCATGTTTTGAACCAGTCTGTGCAAAACTGGTCAGCTAAACTGGCGCCAGGAATGAAATACAAAATTGTCTCGCTGTCACTTGGAGCAAAATTCAAAGCTGATAAAGTTGCCGGGCTGGTCAGGTGAGAACAAACATGGGCTTCATTTTCATGCCAACTTTGAGGGAGACGTCTTGTGGTTGTCGGGTGTGGTGAGATACTCTTCATCTATTTATCTGTAACCCATTTCCAACCTTCTGTAATGTGACTGATCAAATTTGTGGTGCGTGTAGCTGTGCTGTCAACAATGCAGCCTACATTTATATTTTAAGATTCAAACTCAAAAACTTTGTTAACCAACTTACCTACTGACCGCCAAAATCAGGTCTCTTAGAGCTATACTTCATGTAGTTATTTTGTCTGTCTAAACGTGTTTCAAACTTTAATCACACCGTCTGTCCAGGATGCTGTCCGAGTCGGGGTAGGAGACCCAAAACATTGTGATTTTATACAAATATCACCATCAAACCGGGTCTGAATAAAACCAAAAAATAAAAACAAAATGCCCAGTTTTTTCCTTTTTCAAGACACTTTTCAAATATTTTTATACTATTCAATGAATTTCACTTCAATTAAAATATGTTCATTTACATATTGTAGAATAATCTCTAAATGCTAGTGTCTTCTTAGTGGGTGAAATTTGTGAGATAATAACCCAGTGTGTGTTACTCAGGTCTTGGCTGTGCAATGTGTTGCTCCCCGAGGCTGCTGGGAGAACAGAGAGCCGGCTCTGACGAGTCCCTGAGTCACATGTTTCAGTCTCTGCCAGCGTCCAGAATATCGCCAGAACCCTGCAGCTACAAACTGTGTCAGTCCCAAGAACAGTCAGGAGTCTGGTCCTATGAATCCACTGAGTGTGTGTGGTAGTGTGTTTGTGTGATCATTGAGTGTGTGTTTGTTCTTTTGGAAATCACAGCTTGGTGTCCCAGCTGAAGAGCATCACTGACTCCCATGGTTTGGCCTACCCATTAATTCATGAACATGCGGTGTGATCAGCCAGTAAACCAGTCTAAAGGTGAACCAGTATGCAGTCATCTTGTCAAAAGAGCAGCATATTAGATGAAGCAAGCAAAGTTACTTTGGTTTTCCAAAGTCTAATTCCTTTTCTCATAGACAATGTTAGGTTTAGATGGACATGAAACTAGCATCACAACGTAGCCATAACCCTACCCTGCTTTATTGTTCATTTTACTCTAACTGGGACTTTTAATTTTAATTTTAATTTAATTTTCTAAATGCTGTATCGAAGAAGACTTGAAACTAGTAATTAAGGCGATAAACTTCTTTTTGCAACCAGTGGAGTCGCCCCCTGCTGGCCATTAGAGAGAATGCAGGTTAGGCTCTTCCGCACTGGCTTCCCTTTTCAGACCCGGTGATTCACGCTTCAGTTTAACTAAAAAAAAGTTTCATATTCTGGGTAAATTTTGGATGAACTTTACATTTATATAGCGCTTTATCATGGATACTCAAAATGCTTTACTGGGAAGTGGGGGGGGGGACTCAACTCAACCACCACCAATGTGTAGCACCCACCTGGGTGATGCACAGCAGCCATTTAGCGCCAGAACACTCACCACACAGGGAAACGTTGAGCCAATTACTGAGTGGGGTGGTTAGAGGGCCAGATGGTGAAAGCCAGGTTGGGAATTTTTGCCATGGCACCGAGGAACCCCCTACTCTTTGCGACAAAGAGTAGGGAGAGCCAAAACTTCCAAAAATGTGCAATTTTTGTGTCACAGTTGAAATATATAGAATCTCTCACCGCCACATGGACTTCAACCAGCACCTGCAGCGGCAGGTGCCTGTGGTTGGTTCAATCCATTTCATTCCTGTGTTTGAACCATTAAACTCTGGTCACAGACGTTCACACCAGGAAAAAAAATACATTCTCACAGGTTGTTCTGTTTCTCTGTGTTAAAGGACTAATGAAGCAGTTAATAACCCAGTCAATAAGACTGGTTTAAATAGAGGTAATCGAGGTATCTTAAGTACACACACACACAGTTCTCTCTCTGTAAAGTGCTGAGTTTAAGTGTGTGTGATATCAGAGAGGAGGAATGCCTTGTGGGATTATAGTGTCAGCCTGACACTTCTATTAATAACACAGCATTTAGCCTCTGTGTGTACATCTATTTGTCTATGTGGGTCTGGAAACTACAACTGGGCCAGAAACAGACTTTTAACCTCAAACTTTGAATCACCGGATTGTCTATTCTTCCTTCCTTCTGTGGACTACTGTCCATGTGCCACTGAGCCAGGCATACAACAACCTCCAGGTGAAAGCACCAGGACAGCTGGCAGAAATTGGGTTTGTCCACTAACACACACACAAACACACACACACACACAAAACACACACCACTTGACTCTCACGCCACAGGCAATTTGTACGTGTCTTTGAATGATTATGTAAATTTGAACAGCTGAATGTGTGTGTCTCACTATACAGATTCTTTCCCATTGACTTACTGCGTCCCTGACCAACAACTGCAATGTCAATGCGCACACACGCGCGCACACACACACACACACACACACACACACACACACACACAGGAGAAAGAGCTATGTGATCTGATTCACCTCTGCTCACATACTGCAAAGTCAGACAGACAAGTGTTCAGAAAGACAAGTGCTGTTACTCAGAGGTTGCAGGTTCAATTGCCCATAAATAACCCTTTAACCCGAACACCTGCCCCTGAGCAAGGGGCAACTGTTTTGAGTAAACTGGTGGAAGGCCACCAATGACGAATAAAGGCTTGTTAGAGAGAAATGGGGAAGGATGGATGGAAACATCTAAGGATAAGGGAAAGGAAAAAGAAAGGGGAGAAGGAAGTAAGGCACTGGAGAGGTGTAATGTGGGAAGGGAGCATTTTGGGATGTAAAGCTGGATGGGAAGAAAGATGGAAGAAATTGAAAGATACTGAAAGGAACTTTACTGAGAGGAAAGAAGGAAGGATGGACAGCAGTGAAAATGAGGGGAGAAAGGAAGGATGAAAGGATTTAAAGTCGGCAAAGTGTGGATAAAATGATGGAGGTCAGAAAAGAAGAAAGGCTGCAATGTGTTTGAAAATAACAGTGAGGGATAAAGCAGGGATGCATTCATCTTCCCTTCTTCACCATCTTACTTTTCATTACTTACTTATCTGCCATTATTATATTCTCATCCTCGTCCTTTATGTTCATCTATTTATTCACTGTTACCTTCCTTCCTTCCTTGCGCCATTCCCCTCTTGTCTCCTTATTGGGTCATCCAGGTCGCTCTGCCACGACAAATGATCATTCCGGCTCTGTAACAGCAGCAGCCCTCTCCATGTCAAAATGTCACATCTGATTATACTGCACTGCCTTTAACGTGGCAGTCATAGTCTCTCTCACGCACACAAACACGCTGACTTTTCCAGTATCAGCTGAGCTGGTGGAGAGCAGCAGAGCCTGTAAATAGCTGTGAACGAGGGAAGGGTTGGGCTGTGGGGAGGGGAGCGAGAGGGGGTTAATCACCAGCTCATTCATTAATAATGAAGCTAATTAGCTAAGTGTGAAGACGAGTGCTGTATGTGCTGCGGAGGGGGTAAAAAATAAAAACTGCAATTAGCAAATATGTCTATCAGTATGAATTCTGCTAATAACCTGACAGCCTTGTCATTTTTTCCCAGCATCCTTTGCACTCTGCTCCATTGCCTTGCTGTCTACAAACATAGTTTGTGTTGTTTGTGTCTGGTTTTTGTTGAGCTTGTTGTCCTGTTTGTTTATGTGTGTTGTGTGTATGTGACAGGAATGTAAGACCAGAGTCATATTCCTTGTATGTGTCCACATAACTGGCCAATAGAAGAACGATATAAAGTTGCATATCTTTCGATATCGATAATTATCACGATAATTATCACGATAAGTACCATTATTTCTCTCAGGTTATATTGCGACAAATATTGTTATTGTTTTATTGTCCAGGCATTTGTGAACTTGACTCAAAGTTACTCTTTAGAATGTGAGCTCACAATGCTTATCTCCTTCCGTCTTATCTGTTTGTATGTGGGGTTGGTTTTTTATTTTATTTATACTGCTGCCTGTTTTGATTTTTAACCTTAATGCGACTCTTCTGGTAACATTAAGGTTTAAATACTTATTAAATAATGATTCTGACGTAACAATCTTTAGTGTGTGTAATCCCGGATTAAATCACGAAGCTGGCACAACATTTTTTGTCAGCCATCTGTGATGGACAATGGCATCGTCTACCGGCCCAACCCTAAACAGTATAATCTGTATATTTACATTTCAAAAAATATGGTTTAATTGTGACCTCATACTCCTTTAAATTGACTCTTTGGCCAATTTTTATCCTCATGTGATGATTTAAACTGAGAATGCAAAGACACCTGAGTGTTCCCTTGAGAAAAGCACTTAACTGTGAATCAACCTAAATGATCATTTCCAACCTTGCCATGATATAAAAAACAGAGTAAAAAATCCTTCCAGTTGCCTGCTGGAGAACTGATTTACATGTGTGTTTTCTGGGCAATTAACCAGTGCTCTTACTTAGATTAACTGGGAATGAATGGGGGGGTTTAGTGTATTGGGGATTGAACCTGTGACCCTTTCAATGTGCAGTCCAGCTTCTCTAAGCTCAAACCCATCCCACCATCCAAAAGAGGCCTGGGGGATGAAGCTGAATGTCTGAATGCACATGCAAAATGAATCCAGAGATTCAGTGCTTACTTACAGCCCAGTGAGAGGGATTTACATAGAAAATGTCTTAATGACAGCATCTGTCAAACTCCACTCAGCATCCCTTCACCCTGAAGCTATATTTTCAGTTTGCCGGCAGGGAAGTCATCTCACTTTCACTGTCACCTTGTTGGCTGGGAGCGCAGGTGACACCAGGATTTCTGTTTGAAAACGCTGTTTCTTTGCAGTTTAATAGTCATATCTGCCAGAAGAGGGGGATGAATGGATGGGAAATTGGCGCATATAAATCCTGGAGTTGATGGACAGTGACTGTGACCTCGTGTTGGCATGGGCCCAACTGACAGAATCCCTGAAGGAGGCTGTATTGGTACCAAGTTTAAGCTAAAGATGAAAGGTTTTCCGCTGACATCAGCTATACAATGAAGGGAAATTGAGCTTAAAATTATAATTTACTTAGCTCAACCAAATCTATAGTCTGAGCTTTATCATTATATGACATCTCACATGGTTACATTAATATTTATGTAATATATTAAATATTTTCTTCAAATGTAATTGGCCTTTTCTTTATTTTGAGACATACACCTCAGTCTGATCCTGACAAAAATATTTATTTGCTGTTATATCTATGATTTACAGAGCAGGACAAAAAAATTTACTTAAATATTGAGGATATTTGTCTAAAACCTGCAAAATCCGAAAGAATGAAATTGATTTTCATTGCGCTGAGATCAAAAGTAGTGTAATAAAACTGTTCCAGGCTCCAAACTTTGTGAGAGATTTTACAGCCCATTTGCTTTGTATCACTGAGTTATACAAGATAACTGTGGATCATTACAATATAACATCACTAGTACCTGAAATTAGTTCTTGTTCAGGCTCGCAGCACCTGAAATCTGCTGCTCCGATCATCCCCAGATCAGACACCAGCTCAGGGATGTTGTGCTGTCAGTCAGGGTAGGACTTCAGTATTTAGGGTTTTGAAAAACAGCTGTGTACGCACATCTGTGGGACCAGCTAATTGGGAGGGAGACTAATGAACATGACCATCCAGTGTTGTATATGATTTGAAGCGAGGATACAGGTTTCATTTGGCAGTTGGCCAGGAATTGAGCCAGCAACCCTACAATTAAATACTGAGCCGCTCGACAACATGACCTACAGCCTTTATGCGCATGGAGCACTGAAGAAACATGTTTTTTCTTGTTACTGAGTCATCTTTAAAAAACAGATGTTGAACCTACAGTATGTTGAACAACAAGGGAAAATGACATGTCCACATGTCTGTCACATGACATGTCTGTTAACCTTTGAGTAAACATTTTTAAATATGTATTTAACCAGGGAAGAGAAAAATACTGACAACACAGATCGGTATATTTTAAATTTAGAGGGTCACTCGCCACCTCTGTTGAGATAGAACATGTACTGTTGTAGAGTTAACTAATCAGGTTGAAAATAACAAATAAATAACTTTTTATCTGTCAGTTTCTCTATCAAAACTGCTGTGGCAGTTACTTGTTACGCTACATGAAAATGAATTGAATTTGTGGAAAAAAAGAGAGCCCTGGTGTTGGATCACTACTCTGTATTGACCGAAACACGGAGTGTTGAAACTGGTACCAGGAAAAAAAGAGCTGAACAGGCAGAAAACATCTATTCTGCTAATGAACTCTGGGAAGTCCAGAGACTGTACCAGCCAATTTGCTTAAAACGAGAGCAAAGCAAATGACAAATGGAGTCAGCGAGAGCATTTATGAGGAGGAAGGAGATAAAGCTGGCAATAATGTTCTGCAGCAGAGGATGTAATGAGGGCTGGACGCAGGCTTGCTGAGGGAAACGGTGAAGACGGAGGCTTAAGATTTCATTTTTCAGGTTTCTGCAACTCTGAGGCTCTAAAGGTACAATCCCTTTAAATTCAATTCATTTTTTTATACATGTAATAGTTCATTTTTTATTTTATCATCTGCTTCATGCAAGTTCATACTATTGTTTACTGCAAGTGGCATCAAACCTTTAACCGGCAGCCATGTGGGCTTGATCCCTGATGATGACGCCTGTACTTTTAATCTACGCAGTCATTACCAGAACAAAGCCTTTATCTAATGGCAGAAATATTCAGTTTCAATATTCGACCCGACAAAAGAGCCTCACACTCAACCCCACCTCCGTCATCTAACCAGCCACTGAGCTCCGATTGGTCTAATTGCCCAGATTTATCAGGTCAACGACGCTGTTGACCTATGGCTGGAGAGTCAGAGCCCTCGACCCCCTCGACCCCACAAGAATGATTCCGTTAATCCTCTTTAAAAAATGTTGCGTGTGTGTCTGTGTGTGTGTTAAAACCACTTCCAACCTGCCCCTTTTGTCTCTGTTTCAGTACTACGTTCAACTGATTTATTAACCTCAAGATGGTTTTGACCTTTTTATTGAGTCATTGATAAGGGGAGGATTCTTTCCATAAAGCTGTCTGTGTGTCTGAAAATATGAGTAAATACAACAGGAGATTAACAGTGCAGGTCTGTCTGTTATTACTAATGAAACTCACCAAAGGTCACAGGGGTCCGTTTTGAGGTCTCCCTGTTTACTGCAATATATTTACCCTGCACCATTTTATTTCAGGGCCCAAATTCACACCAAGTAAATGTATCCACTATAAAGTGACAAAAAAAACATGTCAAAACATGTCCAAACATGTCTATGGTATGAATACTACCAAACAACCCTACAATGCAACGTGCAGTATTTTATGGATCCAATGACCCAAAGTGATGTTAAGTACGTGGACAAAATCTTTATTTACAGTGAGTGTTTGTTATATAGAGAGTACAGGTTTGTAGTAGTGACAGAGTGAATCAGGGAGTGATTTTGGACACAACCAGTGAAAAATCTCTCCAAAGATAGAAAAAGGACCAAATTTCTAAATGCTACAGAAGCAGGAAATACACCTCAATAAAACACACACAGTAACATATGCTGTCATTTTTCCTCTCTCCAACAACCCAAAGGCATTCTGGGAAAAGCCTAACATTAACACACCAAAACATTTTCCTATATGCAGGAACTTCAACTAAAACTCAGTGTATCAAATCCATGTTGTGGTAAGTAAGTACATTTACTAAAGCACTGTACTTTGAGGTAGTCACATTTACTTAAGTATGTCTGTTTTAAGCTGCTTTATAGTTCTGCTCCACTATATTTCAGATGGAAACGCTATTTACTGATTTAAACATGGCCCTCTCATGCCGTGTCTGAATGGTCAGGGTGAAAGCTTCACACTCCACTCACGTAGCACACCTGCTGCTGTGAGACAGCAGGGACGATATTTACGTCCCAGGATGCCAGCAGAGCAGGAACGGGAGGGTGAAAAAACTGAGTGTACACAAAAGTTCGAAGAGAGCCTAAGCATATGAAAGTTTGCAACAAATGAACAGTCTAAGCGGACTTCTGGAATACTAAAAGCAAATTATTTAAACAGCATTTGTACAGGACTGATTCTGTCTCAAGCTTTTTGAGGCATATAAGCAGTTGATTACTGTTTAATAATCTAAAATGAGTTATTTTGCATAATGAGTACTTTGTATATGTACTTTTGGTACATATAGTTTACTCTAATTCTTTTGCACTTTTACTTTAATTAAGTAAATTTTCTGCGTACTAATACTCTTAAAACCTTACCCTTTGTCATTTAATTTCCCGCTCACCAATAAGGGATGTATCCAAATCATTTCCACTTAAAAGTTATATAATGAGAAGCGACGGCAGAGAACCTTGTCTGGAAGAGTCTGGACTGGTTTCAGAAACAGACAAAAGATGAAGACAAACGACCTGATAGACGAGCAGTTCTGGTAAATACTCGGGACAAACGCTGGCGATCATCCAGCTTACGGGATGAGCGGCGATTGGAAAATCACTCCTAATTGTTAAATTGAATCAAGAACTAACAAACCGTATTATGAGGTTAAAGACCTCGACAGCGGCAGTTAAACTCAGTCAGAAGAGACGGTGTCTGCAAAAAAAAAAAAAATAACTATCAGGGATTGTCTGCTCATTTCCGCTCATGTTTATGTCTGCTGGTTGTGATGGTTTTCCATTTAAATCCTGCATTTGTTCAAGCAAAGGTGACTGGAAACTCTGCTTCAAGTCGATATGAATAAATCATGGAAGCTTCGCCAGATGAGTTGGGAGTAAAATGCCTTGCCTAAGGGCATTTTGCAGTTTCCTGAAGTACTCAGAATTGCAACCTTCCGCCCTAAGCCCTTTACTTTTTACAATAAATACAAAAAAGTCAGTTAAGGTACTTCAGCTTCAAACATACCAACTAGTATTACCTATCCTGTTTCAATAATGTTCTAAAACAAACGCTTTCTACCATCCTTCCCATAACAGCAGTCTGTCCATCAACAGTCACTGAGCCTCTTTCCTGCTCAAGGAAATTCATTTTGGATCAGAGCATCAACTGAAAGCCTAAAATATAAATGAGCTACACGCTTGTAACACTTGCAGGTCCAATCTAACCTGTGTTTCATGTCATCTCCTCTTAAATAATTAAGGGAAAACAATGCTGCCAAGCAAGCATGTAAAGCATGAAGTTTAACATCATCAACAGTTAAAGATGTATGAGCATAAATAAAGCAGGTCCTTCTGTAATCTGCAGTGTTACACTCGCAGAGGATTTCAATTCTAGAATGATTTTAAAAAACAAAGAATTGTTCATCTGGTACAATTTATCACACAGCTGATAAAGGAACACATTCATCAGGGCAGACATGCAAACAAAAGGAGGAAAAGTGTGTTATTGCCCCTTTCTTCCCCAGTATACCTGTGTTTCAGGTCAAGTTTGGGATAAAAAAAAAAGTTTAAACTTTACGGGAAGTCTATTGGGTCAAACATCACAGCACATCAACAAAGCCATAGATTGCATCTACCTGACATCATAAGTGTGATAAATGAATAAGAGGTGAGATCACATGACCAGAAAGTGTGTGTCATACAGACATTCTTATATTCATCTGACACGTGGCTTGATTAAGTGACAAAGATGGTGACAAACAGCAACAACAACACAAATAAGACTAAACCCCATTGGAGCAGACGTGGGACGTGCAAACAGCTACCATGACAGCTGTCAATCAATAAAAACATCTTTTGAGAATCTCTAAAGGAACAATAAAACAACCAAAACACACATCGGAAGAGAATGTTACTCAGGTCATATCTAATTATTTATACAGAGCAGGGCTGGGCTGCTTAGCAGTTTACCAATATAATTTCAGAAGAGATGTAAAATTAGACAATACCGTTTATACCAATATAGTTTGATATTGAGTTAATTAAGATGTTTCTCTTACCCTCACTGCACAGCCCCGCCCCTCCCTCTGTGTCTGCGCACAGCAAATAATTGAAGCTCGTTTTCCCTTTGATGTGAACTGGAGCGTTACGTTCGCTACTGTCAGCGGAGGTCAGGCGCGTGAGAAAAAAGAAACCTCACTAATTGAATCTCAAAATTGAAAAATCCAATGTGTACCCACTGATCGAATATTTGAATATTCGATCAGTAGAGATCAGCCAGCTGCTGACAAACTCCCGACATCATCAGTGCCGGTCGACCCTGCTGAAGACCTGGCTTGTAAAAAGAAAAACAAGTGTTCTGTCAGTGTTTCCTACACATACACTTTACTTTGGCGGGCTGCCAAGGTATATTACCTGCCGCTCAGGTATATCTGGCGACACATTGTAGCATTTTGCAGAGAAACACAGTGATTACATTACATGTTGCAACACGGTGGATATTTTACAAGCACAGACCAGGTGAAGCAACAGTGAACACAGCAGTCAGATGTTGTTCTTTAGCTATAATGTTGGTTTTGTTTTGATAGGCGACATCGTCAACACGCCTCCTGAACATGCAGCGCTGTGAACGGAATCACGGGAAGTCTGGGGGAAGTCTGGGGAGGTATAATGGGGCAATTTATATAACGTAGCCTACTACTGATGGAGAATCAGTGGAGCACACAGGGAGAGAGATGGAAAGAAGCGAGGCACGCTGATGTGAAATAAGGTGGAGAATGAAGTATAATTAAAACAGTGAAATAAGAAACAAGCTACTGCAAATAGTAAGAACATGCCTGCTAACGCTAACCAAAGCCCACTTAGCTGAAAATACTGATATACATGTTATATTGGTAATCAGCCTAACAGACTTATGGCCCTAATGCAGATTATGGACTTAGTCTTTCAAAAGTGAAGTCTTGGTTTCTACAAAAGTGTCTTCTGTATTGCTTTCTAACCCAAAGCCTAAAGATTTTATATTTGGTGCTAGACAAGAAAGGCAAGTGAAGTGTGGATCTGGTAGATTAGAAGTAGACTGAATAGACTAGCTCCTGCAGCAGTGAGCGTATTTAGTGTGTCAGAGGTCACAGAGGTCAGCTGGAGGGTCAACTCTCAGGAGGCAGAGTCTACGTTTACCCGCCTAAAAAAAGACCAAAGAGCTGAACTATATAGCAGGAGGAGGTGAAGCTGGGGACACACACACACACACACACAGACATAAGCTACATCTTAAGGGACACATTAAAAAATAAAGAAGAAACACACCGACACACTCCCACACATAAGGGTTTCCCAACATCAAAACCAATAACATCATGAATGAACTGCATTTCATTGATCTCTGCTCAGTTCAGACTCAACACACAGATATGAATTACAGCAGTGATGTTTCTTTTGTTAAACGACACCCTCCCATACACCATATTTAACACACTGGGGCATAACAGGTCACCTATATAAGGCGTCTGGAGGTCATGAGAAGCAGCAGAGTGGCGGCTACCATGGCAGCTAAATAAACCTCTGACAGCTGATCACACACATCTCCCTCTTTCGGTTTGCTACAGTGTAAACTGCTCATGTTGCACGAAACACTGAACTTTTCCACTTCTGCCTGGAATTGAACAAACCAAGACAGAGAGCAGAGAACAGTATAAATTATAGACTGAACATAAGTCATGAAAACAAACATTCAAATTCAAATTAGCTTTACTGGCATGAATGTATAGCAACAATATTGCCAAAGCTACATAATGCCCTAAAAAGAGTAGAATGATGGGGACAGGAAATGAACTAAAAGGAACCATACTAAAGCCGGCATTGCACGGTGGAAAATAATCATTCAAGGCTTTTTAAGGACATCTGCCTGCAAGCGAAGACTAATGCGCAGAAACAAGGGCATAAAGTCACCTGTCGCTATTTCACACACATTTTTTTAGCTCTAGGTTACATTCAAATGTTACTTCAACAACAGCATCCTTGTCTACATGTTGAAATACTGAAATGCTTTTGAAACAGCAGTTATGACTATGCTAGATATGCTAGACAGAATACAAACACCTTTCCTAACTTAATTCAGATGTAAAATACAATCTTCATGGATAAGAAAAGTGTTATTCTTCATACTCACTGTTGTGTGGCTGTGTTTGAATGAAAGCAAAGGGACATTTTGGGCCCAGAAACTATGGCTGAGGAACTTAATTTAGAGCCTGGCTCCTCCAGTCGAAACACAAGTGTTATTCCAATGTTCCTTAAAAAAGAGCCTGGACGCCTGGAAAAGTTGCTGCAATGGAAAAGCGCATCGTGTTACTGGCTATCAACAGTCCTACTTCAGGAGCAAAGACTTTTAGAGAGGGGAGGAAGAACATTTTGTCCCCAAAGACCGAAACTGGGGCCGCGTGCATGTGGTCAAATGATAGAAAGGTTTGTAAGTTCTTACTAGATATCTCACATGTAGATATCTTCAATATATAAACTGAATACTCAACCGAAAAATTTATGTTTTGAGTTTAAACAGTACGTTTCCTTCCCTGTAGGTTATTGCGGTTAATGCTGCGTCACCCCTCCACCCACTATTCTCTCCACTATTTACTAAATAAAGCATCGGCACTTTTGTACATTTGTCTTTCGTGACTTTTTAGAACAAGGACAGGCACATTTTTACTCCATTCTAGCGATTAATTATGTCTATAAGTTATGTCAATAATGCCAGGTATAATTTACAACCCAAGATTAAGATAGCTTGTTTTACCAAACCAACATTCCAAGACAACAAAGATATTCAGTTTATTATCATATAAGACAAAGAAAAGCATTCTTTGAGAGGCTGGTACCAGTGAGTAATAACAGTGAATAAAAATAATGGTTTTTGATATTAAAAAAACAATTATATATTATCTAAATAGATGACTTTCATTTTCAAAAACAAGTAATTGATTAAATTGACAAATCACTGTGCCCATTAGGAGCACACTGATAATAGAGATAAAAAGTGCAAAGGTGGTTCATGCTGCACAAGTGGTTGGAGAAGCCTTTATGAATGTTTATTGACATGACTCTGTGTCATCATGGGATCCAAGCAGCCTACAGCTGCCGTTCCCAATGACGGACCACACTACAAACACTTCAGAGCCACATCTTAAGCTGTTGGTCTTTGATACTCAAAAGATTTTTAGCTGAGCATTCCTTTTTAAAAAGGTTCCTGGAAAAGTACCTGTGGTCACAAAAAAAGGACTATTAGAGTTTTCCCAAAGTCCCTAACAGATCAACAAACACTCACTCTGCTCCCAACAAACAGCTTAAAAGACAATTAGAGCAAACAGCTCGAGGCGCAGCGTGACGAGCTGCAGCGAGGAGGAGAAAAGGGCCGAGAGCCACTGCTCAAATATTTGGGTTAGATACATTTGAAACCAAGTTTTAATTCAATATGATGTGGGAACTGGTGCTGTATTGTCCTAGACCACACACACACACACACACACACACACACACACACACACACACAATACATAACACAATAGCCTGTTTCACATGGTTTCAGCTAGGCGCCCCTGAACAAACACATTAAATATGAATCAATATACAGAGGAACATGAGCACTGTCCCAGTTACATTAATGAAACCCACTGTGACTGTCAGAGAGTGTGTGTTTTTTTCTTTTCTACAGGAGACCTGTGTTTCTGTGTGTGTGTGTTCATGGTGACCTTCAGGCACAGCTGGGGGTCTGACTGTCAGCGCTGCAGATCATGTAAGTGGAATGCATGATTAAATACCATCCACTGCAATGTGTGTGTGTGTGTGTGTGTGTGTGTGTGTGTGTGTGTGCGTGCGTGCGTGCGTGTGTGCGTGTGCGTCGTGCGTGTGTTTAGGTGTCTGTTTGGCAAGATTAGCTGTAAAACTGTCATTCACAGTCCAAACAGGAGGCGCCTGTTTGCATGTTTCTCAGTACATGAAGTTCAAAGTCTGTGTGCCCTGTATGGTATGTGACTGACAATGCCCACTGTGTCCATGTCTGAAGTCAAGTGTGTTGATGAGGTAGTCATAGATACACACACACACACACACACACACACACTCACACACACTAAGAAGTACAAAGCGAGCTGTATTCACCCACACACACACACACACACTCCAACTGTTGCTGGCTTTGTGACCTCATCTCATACTCCGTCATTTAGCTAATCCATGCTGAAAAAACACAAAGAAAGACCAAAGATGGCTGTTTACTACAGCTGGTTTGGGCCTCCACAGTCAAAGTTCTCTTCAGCCGGGTAATGACATGCCTCATTGCTTCATGGGAACTCCAAGTGGCCAAGAGTTCAGTTTGAAGTGTGAGGGAACAAAAGTCAGTTAACTTGTTAACTTAAGGCTTGTTGACATGCTAATGATCATACGCCTATAGAGTTTTTAGCAGAGTTATTTAGTCCTTTAGATCAAGTCCAACTCATAGGAAAGCTGAAGGCCAAGATGAAGGTCTTTAACATCTGCAGTTCCAGGAAGTCTCAAGTCAAGTGTTACTGCTTTTCTTAAGGTAAAGATGTTAAGACCATAGAGTGTATAAAAAGGCTACAGACAGAAGGTTTCAAACACTTTTTAGCTTGTCGCAAAATGGAAACAAATACATGCTAAAAAACAGGATTTAAGTCCAACTTGAGACAAAGTCTCAAATCTCCAGCACTGACTCATGTTCTGTTGCACCCAAAATCAACACAAGAGTTAATAGCGGGTATCTGGAGAGAGAGAGAGAGAGAGAGAGAGAGACAGAGAGAGCAAGAGAGAGAGAGTCTTACAGACTGATAACTGACAGCCTCACCTCCTCATGGTCTTTAAAGTCCTTGATGGCTAACTTAAACCTTATTTGATGCAAACCAGCAAATTCAGAAAGTCAAGACAATAACAAATGCATCGGTTTTGAGAATTTATGAGGCTGCTTAAGTTAGTGTTTCAAATATACTGTGAAAGTCGAACAGCGAACCCTCGAGTTTTCCTCAATTAATGTCCCTTTCAGCAAGGCATGTCAGCGATGCCCAGTGTTGAGCGGGCAGTTGTATCCGGGACAGAGCAGGAATAAGTGATTGCTACGAAAATGAACAGTCTTCATGTTATTTCTCCATCAGCCAAATCCACTCAGCATAAAAGGGGATGAGCTTTCTGTTGAAGCTACAGTCTTACTACAGCACATCTTTATTCATAACCGCCCCGGCATTCAGCCTGAATAGACAGAGAGAGAATAACACCGCACAGAAAAAGACAATTACACCACATCAGTAAGTGCGGAGCGTCGCCGCGCTCGGCCATTCAAAGCTTTTTGCCTGCTGCCAAAAGGTCGTCCATCTCAGCGCCTGAAATCAAACTCTCAAGGGCTCGACTGGGATGATGCGTGATAATGCAGAAATAAAAGATGAGGGCTGGAAATAGCCTCAGTAGAGAGAAAAGAGGAGAAGGACACAGAGAGAGAGAGAGAGAGAGAGAGAGGAGGACCAGGCAGGACCAGGGAGGACAGGCAGTCTTTTTATCATCAGCAGAGAGAAATAGGACATAGTCATGAAATATTGCTGTTGTGTAACTTTCAGGTCAAGATGAACCACAAGTCTGTAAAGAGTTCTGACAAAAATCTGGAAATTTGAAAATCTATAATTCAGCCTCGATCGACCGCTCCAGAACAGGTACTGAATGCACCCCTGAGGTGAGGCTGTTTTGTCACCTGCTTTTTCCAAGAACATGAATGAAGAAACGTAGCTCCATAGACGCACCTCCATCAGTGTCCACTACAACATTCAAATTGTGATTACACTCTGTGAAACACTTATTATACTGTTAAATGTTCTGAATGCAGGACCTGTGATGAAGAGTTTCTATTTTGTGGTACTGCTGCTTTTATTTAAGACTTTCTGAGCCCTATTTCCACTACTGATATAAAGAAGCAGACTCCATCACTCACTCGTTCATTCTGTCCTCAACTTTTATGAGCGGTGCCCCAGCTCCCACGCATCCCATATTTCTTTGTGGGCATGTCAACACACACAAACATACACACACGCACAGTAGCCATTTTGTACTGACCCTTGGAGGCCGTTGGCAAACACACATGCATACACACAGATACTCTCGAGAAGGCCATCGGCCACTGGTCATCAGAGAAAGAGAGAGCATTTTGTTTGTGTGCATGAGAGCAACACAAACACACACAGTTGCACACACAGCAAATAACAACAACATCCATATTCCCTGTAACAGAAACCTGCCTTTCTGGATTGGGTTGGTTGGATTCGCTGATAAACAACAGGCAGACATCTACTTCACTCTACATTGACAGCAAGGTAACCATTATAACCACTTATTATAACCAAATTACATGTTTGTAAAATATGTATACAGTATGCAATACATGATTTTGCATGACTCAAAGTTCTGTATACTTCTTTATGTCCCATCTACACTTTATTTGTCTTTTCACAATAAAGGTTTAAGGAGGTTCTGTTTAAGTGGTTACGAGGTGTATTTAGATAGAAATGGCTCATTCTAAGGTAATAAAGAAATAAAGAACAATGAATTATGATTTTACTCTGATTAAATGTAGCCTATAGTATATGTGGCGACAATCGGAACAAGCCTAAACAATTCATTATGTAATGTCTTTATACATCACTGAAAACATATTTATGAATATTATGTTGCATTTATGTCAATAGATCCTCCTAAATACTACGCACTGGGCCTTTAAACAAAGTCTTAATTTGGATAACTTTCTGTGATTGACCCCTTAATGATTATTTGCAATGAAGCGTTTCATTTTCACATAAGCTAACAGATTTATAAACCATAAACTGATGACATAATAATAACCATGATTTGTGTCCCCCTTTGTTCTGGTGAGGGTTGGACCCATTCAACCAGCCAGGTGTTACAACATGTTGTTTCCACCGCCGACACTTTTCCTCCTGAGTGTGCAGGAGGAAGTGACCTGGACAAAAAACTCCAGCCACACACACAGAATGTGGTAATGCCTTTATGTTTCTTACACTATTAAAACAGGACACTAAAGTCTGTCAACACAATTTGGGTGAAATTCTTTTGTCCGCTAATTCCGCTAATGTTAATGCATTCTGTCAGGTTAAAGGCCAGTTTAGAGAAAGCCTACAAAATGTGTACCTTGGAATAACAGGTAAATCATTTATTGAAATCCTACATCTTAAACAATAACTACAGTATTTAACAAGCTTGCAGTCTTATTTTCTTAAGTTGTCTGACATCTTGTCATTAGGTCACTTCTCAGCTTTCCACTTGTGAGTTCAGTGTTTTGATATTTCTTTGAGATTAGGGCTGCCCACGGACCTTTTCTCCTGTAACACAGCAGTCACTGCTAACTCCAGCGGCCATTAGCATTGTTTTGAACAATGAGTCTTGGGTGATGTTAGAGCTGGACGATATGGCCAAAAATGTTATCACGATAAAAACTTTCATATCTTTCGATATTGATAATTATCACGATAAGTATCAAATCGTTATTTCTTTTAAGTTTAAAGGCTGATTTTGCCAAACAGGGGATCACTTCACAAATCTGAGGTGGAACATTCAAAAAAATTGTAATAAAATCTTTGTCAACAAATATGCATGAGAAAAAGCTATTTTCAGTCCCTTTTCCTCTACAAAATAAACATCTTAACACAAAAATTAAGTCCTAATTCGTGTATGATTTAAGTGAATTAAATCAAATATTTATTGAATATTTATTGAACATTTCTTATATTGTCATTGAAAAAAAAAATATCGCGATAATTATTGTTATTGTTTTATTGTCCAGCCCTACACTGTGTTGAACTAAATTGTTCACAACATGTTCAGTCCCCTTCTGACACATTCAGGATCATTACCGCTGGTCAGCTGATTCATTGTCAGCGCTTTAAAATGTATATTTTAGAGGCTCATCATTACAGTTTTGTACCTCTTTGTAATGTAGCACAGTGTTAACAATGTTACTTATAGCAACTCTGAAATTCAAACCATTTTGTGATGCCGCTGAAAAAATCTATATTTAAAATAGGCTATTAAATTAATACCATAAACATGCAACAACTAGTGGACTAATGACTACTATTGAACTAAAAAATTAAACTGTGAAAGTAAGAAAGCTGTTATAATAAACCAAATTAAATACACTGTGCTAATACACTGTGCTAAAGCCTAGAAAATATCTACTTATACTACTAATACATTTGACAACATATTGAAGTTTTTTAGTAAGGAAGTGCACAAATGAACTACTGAGTTACAGAGTAGAGAGATACTGTAACGCATTTCTTCCACACTCTGGAAATAATTCCTTATTTTCTTTGTCCTACGTGAACAAAAGCGGCTCTGTTTGTCTTCAGTTAACCACACAACGTTTCTTTTATCACAGCAAAGCTCCATGGGTTCAGCACAATGAGCATAAGATTCAGGAACAGCTGTACTGAAACAGCCTCAGAATAAAGTCCTGAGGATTAACTCTATCACATATACAGTCTGTTTTTGTCTTTAAAGGCACATTCTGTGCGTTTCTCAGCAGACTCTAGCTACGCCCATTTTTCCATCAGAGAGGTAAACAAGTGTGGGGACGAGTGTGTTACTGCATGAGTGTGTTTGGAGTCCAGGGCACAAGACTGCATTCCTGACAGAGAGAGGGAGGAAAAGAGGAGGAAGGGAATAAAGAGAAGAGAAATGGAGGGAGAGGCAGGATGGAGCAGAGGAAAGAGGAAAGAAAGAAGAAAATGAGACAAGGTGGTGAGGGGAAGGTAAAGGGATGAAGATAAGAGCAGAACACAGAGAAAAGACAGATGAAGGAGAGAAGGTGGAAAGAGAAAAAGAAGAAAGAAAAGAAGAGGATGAGGAGAGAAGTAGGGAGGAAGGGAGGTGAGAAAGGAGAGGAAAAAAGGAGATGAGAATGAGAGGAAAGAGAGATAAAGAAGAAAGAAAAGGAGAAAGGGAGGGAGCAGGGAAACAATAAATGGAAGAAAGAGGAGAGAAGGCAGAAATATAAAAGATGAGAGAAGAAAGAATAAGAGGAAGTAAGGAAGAGAGGGAAGGAGTTATGGAGGGCAAGAGGACAGAAAAGGAAATATGGATTAAAGGAATAGGGATGTAAGAGTGGATTAAGCAGAGGAGAAAGGAGAAAGGACAAAAGGGAAAGAAGAAGGAAGTGAAGAGGGAGGAGTAAAAGTAGCAGAGAAGAAGAATTTGAGAGAAGACGAAAAAAGGATGGACTGGAGAGTATGGAAAATAAGGGGAATAGGAGGGCAAGTCAACTGACTACAGCACCCAAAATGCACTGCACACCCCCTCCAGAACTAACATAATCTCAATGTTAAAATGTTTAAGGAAATTTAAACCTAAACTTTTGACCTGACTTTTAACAAGGCAGTAAAAAGAAGGAAAACAAAGTCCTGGCAGGACAAAGCAGCAATATAACGACAGGGCAAGACTGATCTCCAAGGCAACCAACCATAAGCTTGGTGATGGACTTTTTAAGTTGCCATTGAGAGGAATAACCCTTACTTCATCGTTTTCTGAAATTATATTAGAGCTGCAACAATTCCAGCAACTTTCTTTGATAATCAATTCATCGTTTAAGTAAAATTTCAAGCCAAAATGACAAATCATTTGATGTTTCCAGCTTCAAGTATTACATTAGTATTCCAACTTTTGTTTCAGAGTCATCAACATCAAACCTATAGCTTGTAGGTTTTCTGCAGTGCGCAAGAAATCCCCCACAGCACCATTTTGGGGGTTTTAACCATAGACTGTATGGTTTTAACACGTTCGCTTCGTTTTAGTCCACAAAAGAGGCATCTTCATCACGGAGTGGGAGGCAGACGGTCATGTAGGATCTTAATCAGCCGCCTGTTGACAGCGAATTTAAAGAAGCTGTCTTTTCCCTGCTGTCTGTGAATGGTAAAGTCTGTGTTGGTGTCAGCACTGAAAGCTTTCTGCTTGCTTTCTCTCCTATAACATTTAATACAGGAAAGAACAAGTTCGTAAGTTTATCTGGATTTTTTGCAGTGCTGTGTTCATTTGTATTACTTCTTTTCTGTTACAGTTTCCCATGGCTTCTGTTGGTTTCTGGAGAATGTTAAAAAGCTGCTGCACTGACGTTTCCCTCCCTATGTTTAATCTGTTTTTTTTGTGTGTGAGTGTGGGTTCTTAATCAACCACCCGTTGTTGGAGAATTTCAAACAGGCCCTAACTGTTCTGCTGGCTGCTGAGTGTTGCAGCTGACAGAGGAGCAGAGATCACATGGCTGCACGTTCAGCCCAACAGCGTTTAAACTGGATTCAGGGCCTGGAGTTCAGACAGCCCAGTGTCACGGCCTTCCTGCTGACGTTAGCGAGACAAACATGAATAAATAGGGAAAAGGCTCATGTTTGAAGTAGTCCCAACACATGGTATCCACGGGGAGTCTACAACCATGAGCTACGATTAATGAGCAGGCCTGAGCATCTTTCCTACAGGGAGATGACCTCTGACCTCTACAGGGGGGTGTATCATGGGAACTTGAGTCCCAAAGGGGCTGTCTAGATGGAGCTGCTGTTAACGTTTTTAAGGACGGGGGGGGTCAACAAGCAGTTAGCCTGCTAGCCCGCAGAGCGAGCATGACAGTCATGAGATGTGTGTTCATGAGCGCGTTGAGAAGGACCAAAGTGTGACTGCAGCTAATTCAAAATGAGAAAGAAATTTTTATTATATTTATTTCCAGCAACATTTTCTAAATGCCATCTTTGTAAAATTGGGTCTCACAGCATGACAACTTTTCACATAATTTCCATCTTACTGATCAGTTCTGCCTTTCTTTTACTCACTGTAGTTAGTTAAATGTTACTAAATGTTGCTAAAATGATGTAGTTTGCTTATTGCACAAAATCAATCTGACACAGAAATATGCGAGAAAGGTTACTGATAACATTAAAAAAAAAACTAGAGTAGTAATTATATGGCATTATTATATTTCATAGTTTTTAGTGTGATCGAGATTTGTCTTATAATAATGACATTTTTCCCATAATGAGGTTGTTTTCTCGTAATGAGATCCCATCTCACAACTGGAAAACTGATAGTAGTACGGTTATAATTATAAGATACAGAAATCGTAATTACAAGATAACCTTTCCAACAAATTTACTGCTTGTCTATAAAAACATGTTGGTAAAAGAAGGTATTTATGAATAACTATTAAAATACATTTTGGACAGAAATGATTAATATAATAAAGACAACATCAAGGTCCAGTGTTTGGTTTCAAAGGTTTAATGTGTAAAAAGAATACCCTATCTCCAAAAGTACCTGGGACTTTTAAGTCCCCCGATCTCTTTTCAAGGAACTAAAAGGTTCCTTCAGCCCACTGTGCGTTTCCACCATGTTCTAAAGACCTGTGAAGATTAGCCAAATGAACCAGCTGACTTGGCTGTAGGCCTTTACGCTGTACAAAGCGATGCACAGGCAGCATTATTAAGTAACCACTATCCATGAGTAAAATTTAGAAATGAACATCTTTTTGATTGGAATATCAATTTGACTGGAATATTGTCAGGTTTAGACACCTAAATGATCAAACAAGGAAGAAAGACACAAGAGAGTTACTGGCTTTTTACTCGCGAGGAGAACGGACAGATAAATTACAAATTTAATAACAAACTGGATAAAGCCATCACGTTCATAAAATAACTCCAGCACAGAGAAAGCAACACAAAAATAAAATCGCGATAGTTTGGAAAGTTATTACATTTCCAGCCGACAAGAGGACTGCAGGACTCAGGACTGTGTCCGCCTGAGCGTCGAAGGAACGGGATGTTTAACGAACTTTACCTGCTATAATCAGCTGTTCCTCTTGGTTTGGAGAGGATATTCCACGATTGTAAGACAACTATCTCCTTTAGGAACAAAAAGTCCTCACATCACAGCTCCCAACACCACTCATTTAAAAATTATGGAGATTTTTAAAGGAGATACTGCAGTATTTGACCGGTTTGTGATGAATCTAGGGCTGTCAACTTTAGTCGTTTAGTCGACTAATTGGTCGATGCCGTCTTGGTCGACTAACATTCTCATTGGTCGACCAGTTGCATTTTTTTTTTAACCTATAGAAAGAAATTTTCGGTGATTTACTGCTTGATATTTGTTGTAGGACAGAATTGAAGGTTAGTCAGCTAGACCACTAGGTGGTGCTGTGACATAGA
>JAPMOB010208056.1:0-14180 GCA_029875015.1 Lepomis gibbosus
GCAGTCTGGTGGTGTGGCAGCAGAAACTTCTCTCTCTCTTCCCAGAAGGCTACAGGGTGAACAGGCTGTGGCTGGGTGGGTGCTGTCCTTTAGTATCCTTTGGGCTCTGCAGACACCTCACCTCACTGATATCAATGATGCTCAGGACATGGGTACCAATGATCTTCTGAGAAGTTTTAATCACCCGCTGCAGAGCCCTCCGATCCTGGACCGTGCACATCCCGTACCAGTTGGTGATGTTTCCAGTCGGGATGCTTTCTATTGCTCCTCTGTAAAAGCTGACAAGAACTTGGCATGGGAATTGGCCTTCCTGAGTTTTCTTCACCAGTGTGGAGATGTGAGATGACCATGTCAGGTTCTCTGTGATGTTGATTCCCAGGAACCTGAAACTGTTCACCTGCTCCACCTCAGCAGACATAGACAGGAGTGTCTTTGTCGCCTTCTTCCTGAAATCAATGATCAGCTCCTTACTTTTGCTGACGCATTAGGTTTTTCTCAGTCTGCCAGTCTGCAAGACTATCAGTTTCAATTATCAATGTTAAAATGTCTCATTGTTGTTTGAAATCAGGCCGATGATGGTGTTGTCTGCAAACTTCACAGTTCTCTGCATTTCGGGGGATGCAGTCATGGCTGTACAGCGTGAACAGGAGGGGGCTGAGCACACAGCCATGGGGGGCTCCGGTGTTAAGCACTGGAGTGGAGGATGTGTGTCCGCCAGTCCCAACTGTCTGAGGTCTGTTAGTGCGGAAGTCCAATATCCAGTTGCAGAGTGTTGTATTGAAAGCCAGAGTGCTGAGTTTGCTAATTACTTTCATTGGGAGATTGTGATGAATGCTGAGCTGAAATCCAGGTGTTGTGTTTCTCAAGGTGTGTGAGGCCTGAGTGGAGGGCCCCTTCTTTTAAATTATGTTAAGAAATGTAATCAACACCAACATAAGTTTGTTATATGATGATTTTATTGCTTTAGATCACCAACAGTTTTTTTTAAATTCAGCATATGGTCCCTTTCTTTTGTTTGCCATTACTCTTTGCTGCGTGTCAGTGTTTATCTTCCAAATTAGCACTGCATAGGTCCGAGCATGCAGTGAGACAAATGTGATACTCCAACAAGAGCAGCAGATGGTCGATAGCTCAGGAGAACGGACAGTCACCCAGGTTCGACTGCAAACACATTAACTTCACCGGTGCATGAAGCCACACTCAGTGAAGGAGCTTGATTAGATTTGCAGGAAACTGGTCTTATCACTGGTTGTTCTACCATTTATCCGTAATATAATGAGAATATTGAGTTCTTCCTGTGCTTTGTCGGGTAAGTATGACATCATTGTCTGGATGGAGAGACGATCATGACCTGATTATGTGATAAGAAACCCTGCCAATAGCAAACACAGCTATGTGACCATGACTTGAGGGTGATAGGTGGGCAGTCTGCCCGTGTCACAAGAAAAAGCAATTAAAATCTCTTTAACTTAGTCAAAGTAAGTCCTGGGATGTCACACCCTAACCTGCAGTTTATCCTCTCTTACCTTGATTAAGGATTTATAGGCTTTAATTACAAAGTGCTCTGTTACAAAGAAGGCCCCTCTCAAATCCCCTTCCTTTTGACTGATTCCGCTTTACTTTTTCCCCAAATGAGGAAGTGACATTTCTGAAAGCCATAAAACCTCTTCCCAAAGACTAAACAGTCCACCTCTTTCCTGCAGACAAAATGAATCATCATTATAATACAAAGATTATTTTGCATGCTTGGCCCCATTGGGAACCATTGTTGTGGCATTGCTGATGTCACACTAACGTCACAATGTCATGGAAATGAGCCGATCTATTTGAGTCATTCTTTTACACATTTACTGACATGTAATGTATTAAGGAACACAACAGACTGTAGTAGCAGGCGTATAATTTCCTGCTCACAAGCACTTAATACTGCTTTTAGTATTCTGGGACATGATTAATACAATTAAACATTCAATGTTTTATCTCCATAAATTACTGGCTAAGTAGTGCCTAAAAAGTGACACTGGCTTGATTCCAGTGTCAGATCCAATTACACTGTCTAAACATAAAAGAAATTTAACATAAACACTTGAGAAGAGGCTCGGCCTGTTTAACTGAGATTTATGCTTGACACATACCATTCAAACCCTTCCATGCTCGGTTCACCCTCATCCCGTCTGTCTTTATTGTGTGTGGAGTTAAACATCTGTAACACATCTCTGCTGACAGATTTATTAGTTGTTGCACCTGGGCTAATGGCGCACTTGACAGCTTTCTATGGCTCATCGAGCAGGCCAGCTCCTGGATCCTTCAGAGTAACTTACTGTGTTACACTGTCAGGCTGGATATGTTGATGTTGAACCATGTTGGCAAGTTCTAGCAAAATAGACAGGCCTTTACAGAGAAATGGAGGTAAAATGGAGGTTTTATTCTTCTTTTTTTTTGCAAACATACAGTACGACATACAATTGATGAAACCTTAAATGACATAGAGAAGGAATATATATAAAAAATTAAAACAACAATGACAAGTTGTTACACATATCAGAGAGATTATCATTGTCATTATGTTCATATCTCTAGCAGGGAATTCCTAGTCAAAGTAGTCCAAAAATGGCTGCCACACCAAATAAAATCCTTAGGCGGAAAACCTTGTTGAGGATTTCAGCTTCTCAAGCTTTAAATGTGCCTGCACATCCCCAACCCAGCGCCTGTGTGTAGGAGGGATAGTTCATTTCCAATTAAATAAAATAAGGCATCAAGCCAATAGTGATGAAAAAGGCTATGGTGTCTGACCGGGCAATAGATACAACCACCTCGCCAGGGACCACGCCAAAGACTCCAGTGACAGGGTCAGGGCTGATTTCCCTGTTGCAAATTTAAGAAAATATCTATAACAATAGAAGATCAAAATTGTATAGTTTCCCGCTTGAGTGTACTTTCTTTATCTGCAGCATTTGTTGTTTGTGCTCGTGCACGCTGCACATACGGGCAGATTACAGAAACAGACGCACAATCTCTCTGGCACGCCCCAACGTACGTGTTCGCACACACATGCACACACGCTCACACATATTTGATCTATAGTTTAGTGCATTTTATTTAGGTTTCATCTTGTGCATACATGCTGGTTTCCGTTGAACTCTAAATCCTTCAACCTACTAGCTTTTGATTGTATTTTGGATAGTGATAAATTCAATTATAAATCAACAGCTCCAAATAAATAGTTTAGTATGTTTTACAAGACAAAGTGTCAGGGTTTTGGATGAACTGCAACAGCAGAGAGCCCAAACGCAAGACACTCAGACAGAAGATGAAGTTCAGGAACTTTAATCCAAACAACAGCCATATACAAGAGTATGAACACTACAATGACCGGACAGGGTATGAACAGAAACACCAAACATTTATACTAAGGGACTCACGAGCAGGGCGGGAGCAACACAGGTGACCGGGAACAGGGCTAACGAGGCAGGCAGAGAGACAGCGGGGGGGAACAGAGAGACACTTACAGATGCAAAACACCATAGCATGATGGTACAGAAACTAATACATGAGACTGGAAGAGAACTGAAATCAGGAATATACCAAAACACCTCTAAACACCCGCTAACGGATAATAACCAGACAAACAATAAGATAGAACAGAAACAGCTAATGTATTTACCATAGTTGTGTGTGTATTAATGCTTAAATGTTTTAAACAGCTGGATTGTTTACAACCTGTCTGATCATCTGTGTTTCTTGCACTGTTGGTGATTATAATATTTTCACAATAAAATGATGGTCAAATATTTAATTAGAAGCAAATTTATGTAATGTTTTTTTGCACTGTATTGTCTGTACAGTCTTGTACATTCTTGGCATATAACTTTGATGTACACACCCCTTGTGTATAAAAAAAATACTTTTATTGTTAAAAATTCGCTGTTTGGATTTGAAAGTTAATTTCAGCTGAATTCTCTGGTCCCTCCCTAACCGTGACGAAAGAAGCAAGACTCTGAGATCCATTTCTTATGTTGACCCCCTGGACCGTGATAGCAGCTGCCTGTAGCCCCAGATTATGGTTCTCACACATAACTGCTGGAAGGATGAGCATAGGCCTGATAAGCAGCAGAAAAATTATGTGTAGGAAACAAGATTTATTCCTCTGCAGTGGCAGTAAACAATACATGGCCCACTGATAACAGTGTGATATATAGAGCTTAACAAGATATTTAGGGGCTGGTGAACAGTAACGTTCACTGTGATAAACAGCAAGGCTATGGCTGTTTACTGACACTCCCACATAGACGCACAGTGGAGAGCCCTTCTCTAAGCTACAACACAGGTACTCACACAGTGACTCTCAAAGGGACCATCAACGTGCTTCTAGTAAGAGTCAAAGCTCTACCAGATGCCCCGTCTCTCCAGTAGAGAAGTGGAGAGTCAGTAGCTAACCAGAGTGGTAAATTCAGGATCATTGCCACATTGCAGTGACGTCTTCTATGACAAAAAAGATTAAAACATGTCTCTGAATGAAATATGGACATTCAGATGATGACTTCATTGTAAAACAACTAAGCTTGACCAAAAAGGCCTGCCCATTTTGAAAAGGCTAGTCCTATAATTTATTTATTTATAATATATTAATTCCTACAATGGCAGACTTGTGTTTATTATGACTGCTCAATGAACTGCTTGCTGGCCGGGCCATTATTCCCCTGTTTTCATCGCCATCCACATGTCCAAATCTCTGCTCCTACAAGTTAAAAAGGACTTTGACTCCCCCTGACCGAGAGGACAACAGATGCAACTCACTGCCTGCTTGAAGCGGAGCCATTAATCACAGCAGGGCCGTTAATGAATGGGACTTACTCAGTGAAGCAAGAAAAAGAGAAAATAGAAACACCTCTCATTTAATTAAGAGGAAAAGCACGAATTGACAAAGACTGAGTGACTCCCTGTATTCAAATAAAAGCAGATTGCACTATTCATTTGGAGGTTTACAGGGCATTTAATTGAAACAGTTGGAAACATGACATTGTTAGTGTTCAAATGGAAGACAGATTGTGCATTCTTCCCTAGACAAAAGTATCTACTGCCCATATTAGCACTTTGTTCCTCTGGAGGGAACATGGTGGCATTAATTACAAGCAGTGAAACAAGCTGTAAATGTAGACTATTTACTAAAATCTTGTGAGATTTTCTGTTAAAACACTGCCGTATAAAAGTGAAACTGATTCCATTGATGTATTGTCAAAATTAACCTGAGAAGTGTTGGCCATGTGTAATGGGTCAGAAGTCACTGGGGGGGAAGGGAGATGTTGGTACAGTAGTAGTTTGCACATGGACACCAGAAAGAGCTCCTTGGTTAAGCAACAGATGCCCAGTGTCAAAAGTCACCGCACACCCCTTCCCCCTCCCTCCTTAGACAGAAGGGAGATAGGGAGGGCCAGACGGCCTCTTGGTCCCTTTGAAGGCCTAAAAAAACCCCACTCCTTTCTCTCCAAGCTTGTGACGCTCCAGGCTTTGTCTTCCCTGGAAACCTGCTGCCTGCACCACCACTAAACTGGCCAAGGGTGCGATAAAAGATTATTGTTGGATGCAGGTAGTTTGAAATTGAACAAGACTCTGTTGGCGGAGCATTGTGAAGCTTCCCAGCAACTGAATTCAAATGAAACAAAACTAATAACCACATTTTTAGAAAAATCAAATTTTGCTGAGCGTAAGCACTAATTTAGTGAGTTAAGTCTGGGCACTCCACCTGCTATTAGCATGCAGTTTGTTGTCTGGATATGTTATCTGATAATTAAGATAAATACAGTCAACAATATGAACGTATATACAGTGTTCTGGAGTAGTGCATATTCCTGTCAAAGAAACATTGCTATGCCATTTAACATTGAGAAACAGCACAGTTGGCAATTGGCACGAGCTGAATGCTGAATGCAGGAAACTTCATGAAAATACTATATTGCTTCACACTTTGAACACAAGACATGCCTTCAGATGAGTGAGCAGAGCAAGGGAGCTAATACTGAGCATGTAAAACAACTGTCAACAAGTTTGTTTAAGACCAGGCCCGAGACCACCTCCTCCGACTCCTTGGTGCGGTTGTATTGATCCACACTCAATTGCAAATACTGTGTTTACACCTGCCCAAACGAATGGCACCAAGAGAGAAAACAAACCAAAGTCCTGTTTAACTGGACCAAAAAAAAGGTGTGAAAACACCATCAGTCGCTTCCAGTCAGACTTTCAGATTGTGATGTGAAAGCAAAGCAGATTAACCATATAAATATATGATAGATTTTAGCATGAAATCAAAATCTAAACTGCTATTTAATGAGTACTCCACTGATTTAGCATTGCACACCTATAACATTGTTGGCTTCATGAATGCAGTAGAACCAGCAGGTTTCCCCTGATCAGAAAGTGAAAGGGAGAAACCAGAGGATGAGTCGCCTAAACTGTTCATTGAATGAGTTACATGTCAGCCCACGAGTTTGTGCTTGAAGCTCTTTGTTCATATGTAATAAGCTAATGTAATGAAACGGACCAGAACTAAAAGGCAACCCCACATTTTTTTCTTAGTTCCAGACTAAATGAATGGATTACAAATGTGAAAGTATCCTTGGATGTTAACAATCTCTCACTTTTCAAAAAAAAATACATTAGACTCCCAGACATCTTTTGACCTGCAAATCACCAAATCAATACTTAATGGGTACCTTCAATTTAAAATAATAATGGAGTAAGCAAATCATGAATTTGCTGAATTTGAAAACAGCTGTTCAGACAAGCAGGTTTAAAACTTCCATACTGCTTTTTGACAAAGCAGTATGGAAAGCAGTTCTCTGCAGTCTGTCTGTCATGCATACTGTGGGTTGGCTCTGATCCCCAGGAGCCCTAACCCTTCCAGGGAACTTGTTGGTAGTGTGGCTGAGTATAGTTAGAGAAAAATAAATGAAAACATTTAGTACTGAAATTATGTTTCTAAAAAATATCATATGTGGCTTCCTAGTTTGACACAATTTCAGCTTCTTGAACTCTCCAGCACTTTCATTACCAGTGTGAATTCCAAACCAACTTTCATTTCCAGGCATGAAGAAAGGTCAAATTATAGCTTTGCTTTCAGTTGTAGTCAGCTGTAATTTAGCATAAACACTTTTCTGTCCTCATAATGGCATTCTTTTGCAGCATTTTGGTTACACTTTGTGCAATCTGGAAACTGATTGAGCAGCTTCTGTTCCTGGAATCTGAGGAGAATGACTTATTTTGATGGGCAGAGGAAGTGCTGAGAGGAAATGGGCAGTAACTGAAGTTCAGCCCCTCAGCTGAACCCTCGCCCCCATACATGCTGTTGGTTCACTTAAGAAATGTTTCTAATGGAAGTGATATAAAAATAATTTCTCATTACATATATAATCAGAGCATTAGCCAAAACAAAGCAAATCATTAGGATTAAAACAAAAAACATTTCACTTTATGTGGAATGAATTTAGAATATATGAAAAAAAATGTTTTACTTAAATTATGGAAACGTTTCCACAATATTAAAAATTTCTGAGATGCACCTTTATAATGAAGTGCCTTGGAACAGTGATGCATTTGTGTGTTATTCTACCTTTGGACAAGTTTTGAACAGGATGAGGTGCTGCACGAATATATGCTCCTCAGTACAGCTCCTCAATCAAATATGATTTTAAATATGGCTAGTAAGAAAAATTAGAAAATCAATGTGGGACATGCTCCACGTGCTGTCTCGCAGAAGCTATTTTACTATACGGCAGTCCTGACTGGCAGACAGACGTCTGCTCCCCAGGAGAGGAACTTCCTCCTGCAATAACAGCTTGACATAATGTTCTCTCCTCAGTCTAAAACCTCTTGTTGCTCCTAGAAGCTAACTCTCAGATGGCAGATGTCGCTAATGGGCTAGCATTGCAGTACACGGAGCAAGCTAAACACTCGGTCGGCGAATGCTACCTAAGCTATACAGCTTTTTTTAGCTGGGCTGTCACCAAAACGTGGCCACTGCAGCTCATCACCATACTAGCTGCTTACTGGAGCATTCATTATGTCAGTACCTGACCCTTCCCTCACCATGGACAAGGACAAGCTCGCTAAGATGTACATGTGTGGTAACAATATTGCTGGGGCAGACACCGATGCTGTGTGCTCAGGGTGTCTAGGTCTGCAACACGCCCAGGCCGCGCTATCATCCCTGGCTGTTTGTGAGCATAGTGCAAGCTATGATGTGGTTAGCCAACAACCTGCCACAGGACTTACCTTAGAAACCTGAGGGGCACACCATGCCCACGGGGGCTACCTGGGGCAAACAGCTCAACGCCATTGCTCTGCTAGCCGACCCTGACAAACACGGTGCTAGTCTAACAGCAATGCTAGGAGAAGCCGTGGGGGCTGATTCTGAATCAGAGGATGAGTCTATTAGCCTCGGTTCAGAGGATGACGAGGAGGATGGTGAATACCCTCTTACCATAGCACAGGCTGAAAAGCCGATGGCAGTGGATGGAGTGTGCAGTGGTTCTCCAAACCTGACTGCCAGCATGGACCGGCATGAGACCTGCAAAAGACCGGCTGCAAGGCTGGATATTGCATGGCCTGGAGTCCTCACTGAGACCACCACGTCTCACTATGAGGGAAAAAGGCTGCTCAAAGTTAAGTCCTCAGCTAGACAGTTGCTGCCGATTTTTCCTGAGTGCCTGGAGGAGGTGACCCAGTCATGGAGCAACCCCCTCTCCACTAAAAACCCTGTCCACGGAGGGTTGAAGCTGGATTGGGCTGGCATGAAAGAAAAGGGGTTTTCCACATGCCCCCAGTCGAACCTTTTCTTCTCACCTCCCTCCCTCACAGAAGTTGGCCATGACATCTGTGACATCAGAGCAGACTGATTTCAATTGTCACTGACAGAAAAGGGCTACAAGTCAGTGGCTATGTCTGTAAAGGCACTAAAGACGTTGTCACTACTGTTGGGCTACCAGGCTAAATTAGAAGACGACATTTCTGCATCACCCACCCCAGGCCTTTGGGAACAAACAAACCTCTGCCTGCACCTCCACAGATGTGCTATCCAAACCGCTGGAAGAGCTATGGCCGTGAGGGTCACCCAAGAGAGAGCTAAGTGGCTAAACCTGTCCAGTCTGTCTCAGAAGGAGAAGACACAGCTTCACGACGTCCCTGTGGATCCGAAAGGCCTATTCAGCCCAGCGTTTGCCCAAGCCGTGTCCAGCCCAGCTTATCGCATCCCTAAGTTTCAGCCCCAAACACAGGCCTGCCTGGGGTCAGAGCATGCCACCAGAACTCAAAGGAGCATGAGCAAAGAAACACTTTGCTTCTAATTTGACACCAGGGCACCAACAAGTCCCCTCTGTCACTTTTGGGGGATAAGAAAAAGAGGCGTGCCACCTAGTACGCTGCCACCAGGGAAGGACAGCTGGGCTAGTTCAAGATGGCATGTTCCAGGTCCCCTAAGAGGCGCACAGAGGCCATATTGGCACTCACAGTTTACGGCCAGGCAAAGAGGAGGAAAGCCAGACGTGCAGACTTATTTAAGCACACACCACTGTTCAAACACACACGTGTCCCTCCCCTCCACTAGTAAATGTGATTTAGGGCACTCATCTAGGCCAGGAGCCTAGGGCGCAACCACATTTCTCAAAACAAAACATGAAAAACAAAATAAATGAAAAAAGAACAGACAAAATAGGGGGTCTGTTCAGCCAGAGATGGACCAGAGCGGTTTCTATTTGAGGTATGTCCTGGTGCCAAAGAAGTGTGGGGATCTAAGGTTGATATTGGATCTGCACTTTATTTGGCAAGGCGACTGGTTTGCATCCCCACTTAGCCCCTTCACAGAAAGTATCTCAGGTCTGTCATTAAGGTCATGGATGCTTGTGAAATGCACCAAGGCTATATAGACGACTGGAGCTCTCACATGCAGTGGGTTCATATACAGTAAACTGCCTGGAACTCTGGTCTGTCTGGAAATTTTATATTTTACTGTGTTTACTGTTTCACCTTGCATGCTTCATTATTATAGACCTATGTTTCACTGTTTTTTGATCATTTTGTTAGGTTGCAGCTAGATAGAGGATGGGAAAGATAGACCTCTTTGTGTTGGAGGACGCTCAGTGTCCTCTGTTTTATTCTCTATCCGACTGTAGCGCTCTGGTGGGGTTGGATGCACTACACTAGTGGACACATCTCCTTGTACACCTTTCCCCATTAGTGCTGATCACCCCTAATCCTGACAGGGTGTGAAAAAAGGGACTGATAAATGTTTTTGGTGTGTCCTCACTGGTCAGGGAAACACTGGCTAGCGGAGATATTTCAGCAGTTTTGCGGCCAGCCGTGACCTCTGCCCCTCTACAGCGACCTATTATATATTAGATATAGATAGATATTCCATCCCCATCCTGGATCTATGGGCCTGGCCCGTGAGAGGTTAAAACTGTCTGCCTCTGGGCTTCCCCTAACTGTCATTTTAACTATTAAGGGCATCAGAGAATACTCGGCATGTTGTGCTTATGATGGTAAGTGGCATGCGTTTGAGCATTGGTCTGTAAAAGCAGGAGTGATGGCTCTCCGGAGCCCTGTACCTGTTATTTGATTAATTTTTGCATGAGCTACTCTACAAGGGCTTGGCATTCTCCATTGTCAAAGTGTACTTAGCCACTATATCCGCATGTCACATAGGTTTTGGATAAAAAAAATGGCTGGCTAGCATCCGCTTATTTGTAAGTGTATAAAGGGCCAGTGGCCAGTGTCAAAAGGCTTGGCTGCCCAATGGGATTTATTTTACATCAGGTGGAGCTTAAGACACACTCCTTTAAAACAGCTTTGTTTAGGAATTGATTTAGGAAAGCAGAACATGTATTTGTCTCTTGGGCCACCCCACACTTGGGAAAACCCCAAACAAAGCAGTGTTTATCACACTGGATTGTTGGGCTATTGCTATGGCCTATAATAGTAAAGGGTTGCGACCCCGATTAAGTCTGTGTGCACATTCCACTCGCAGCATCGGTACATCATGGGCACTGTTTCGGGGTGTTCCTGTGAAAAAACATGTGCTGCTGCCAGCTGGGCAATGCCTCACACCTTCACCAGATTTTACAGGCTAGATGTTTCTACGCCCTCACTGTCTCACGCAGTTTTGGGAGTGGGTTTGATGCCTAGGGGCCTATCTAGCTGGCTGTTAACGACCGGTCCTCAGAGCAAGCTTGTCTGGCTAATACAGGAGTTTCCATATCATGTGACGTCACAGGGATGAGCAGCACTCTTCTCCCATCCAAACACTAGCTACCCTCCAGGCAGTCAGTGGACATAAACTTGTTACTGTGATGTAGAGACAGAGCTCGGTTAAAAGTTTATGGATGAAAGATCCATGAACTGACAATGGCAGTCCTACATCAGCAACATGTACAGCTGAAACAAAGCTGTGTTTACCGGCTTCTCAGTGGCCCGCCATTCTCTGCTTCTGATTGGCTAGCAGTCCTTAACTAGGAACTACACATGTGCAACTCTCAACAAAGATCATTTAGAGACAAGATGTATCACTCCATAGCTAAAACAAAGCGTTCAACACAGGGTGAAAAGAGGAGCTGCAGCAATGTGCAGTATGACAAAAAAAATTTGGTGTTTTTTTGAAAATGAAACCATGTAAACCTGTTCTGGTATAACCTCTAAATAAGATGATGAACCTGAAAATGAGTACAATACCACCTCTTTAAGAACCCTGGTTCTCTGAGAACATGAGTGAGGTATATCTCACCAGAGAACCCTCCTTGCCAAGAGTGACAAAGAAGTGTGATTACTAAGACTGAGGAGAGAACGTTACGTCAAGCTCAGCAGGAGGCCCTGGCAGCCCCACCTCTGGGGCTGCCAGTCAGGACTGGTAAAATATAAATTAGCTTTTGGCAGACAGCGCAGAGAGCATATCCCAATGTTAGAAACCGCACTCTTGTTCTCAGAGAACCGGGGTTGATTTCTTAACCAAAAGTTTTTAAGCATATTCTAGCGATCTTTCTAAAGTTTTGAAAATCATGATTCTATAACTAAAGTCTTTAAGAGAAATCATCCGACTCACTTTAACCTACTGGACGTTAAACAAAGATGGACTTTTAAAGTGATATCTTGTAGTTTATGTATTAAGTGTTAGGCAACAGTGTGATACAATGGATTTGAGTGTTCCAGTCTTATAAAAATTTATGGGACATTAATGAGTAATGAATAAAAAGCAACACATGAACATAGCATAGTGAGCAAAGTTGTGCATTGGATTCCATTAGAGTGTATGGGTAGTATTATATGGTATGGACCAGTTTCTTTCAATTCTGCTTTCTGCATAGTTTGGCAAAACATCCCACAGTGATTTCTGGCACTGCACTGCTCTTACATGAAACCGGAGAGAGAATAAGGAGGGACTCACGTCAGCTAAATCAAGTGTGCATGAAAATGTGTGCATGAAACATACATATATATCCTGTCTAAATCTCATATTAATCGTCGACAATTGTCCCCAGACTGAAACTAATCTACTTAAAAGTACAATTTCCTCGCTGAAAACATGAAATAAACTGCCTGTTTCCAATTAAAATGAATTATATTTGGCATTATTAGTAGATTAATGAAGAAGAAAAAACACCCAAAGAGAAATTCCACATATGGTTTTTCTTTTGACCTTGGACACTTAGTCAAGATTTACGCAAAGGAAACAGTCTGCTATAACAGTAAAAACAGAGAGGCAAGGCTTGAATATATAATTCTACCATTCATGCTCTTTTGACAAAAAGCTTGAGCTTGTTTTGATCTTCTCTGCACTACAGAGTTTTTAATGTCTTTCAGCTCAGTGTTTTGATTTTACTGGCCACAGCATTACTGTTTGTTTCTGCCTTCTTTCAGAGAGATCTGTCAGAGCGCCCCAAATCAACACACTGCAGCCAGCAGGGACAACACAGGGCACTTGCCTTGACAATTCCAATGTACTTTATTAAAAGGAGGGTGTGGGCAGGGGGTGTGGTAACTACATAGTAAAAAAGTGGAATGGAAGAAGCATTTACTGTTTTTCTTGTTCGAGCTGATTGTTGAAATGTCACCTAGTAATCAGAGTGAGGGGGATAATGGGATGGGGCAGCCCAGGAAGGCGGTTAGTGATCTATTGTGTGTGCAGTTCAGGTGGTGTGAACACTGCTATCTGGGACATTTTGTGCGCAATGTTTTGCAAATTTAGCTCTAGAAGTCAGTATCAGTAGTGATACTTTTAGATCTTTAGACCTATTTTATTAACGGTACGGATAGCACTTTGTCAGATTCAAGACTCTGAGGTGAGCAGGAAAGATTGTGGCTGTCCCCTCCCACCCTATACACGTAGCGTTTCAGACACTCCCATCTAGCAGAAGCCTGTGGTATTGTTTTCTTTATTTGCAAGGTATGTACCATATTTATTGTTATGGTGGACTTGATTTTGGCAAAATTTGATTAGTAAAGATTGAACTTTCAGAGAAGATTTGTGTAAAGCTCCTTAACAAAGGCAGAGTTGTATGCTGTATATTCACAGGGGAAATGCAGTGTAAAATCTATTTTAGTATACTGAAATTGAGACTAAACTGAATTTGCATCCATGGAGATACACTTAAATTATTTTACTGCAGATGATGAAGATGATTTACAAAACTTTCAGAACTATGTCATCATACAGTATCTCAGTGATCAAACTGAGAAGGGGAGGAAGAGTGAAGCAAGGTGAGATAAGAATAAGAGGGACATGAAATGTGAAGTATCAAAGATGAATGTAATACAGCCCAAGAGGATGTTTTATTAAGTTCAAAGTAGATACCTCTATCATGGATTGTAGGTGGCTGCTGCTTAAGGCAGCACACAGAGCAGCCTCCTAATTAGCATTGCGGCTGATAAAAGCCATGCTTTTAATTAATCTCTTCATTTCTGTCACTGCATTAAATGCCAATAGAGTACACAACACAGCGACCCTCTTGTCTTTGATGTATGGAGACTGGCTGCTCCACCATGTACCCTACCCATCTGGCCTGAACTGACAATGGCAGTCCTACATCAAATCTCATTAGTGGTGACTAATATTCTTTTCATCTTCCACAAAAGGCTTCCATTGTGCCAGCACTAAAGTGCATTCCTCAGACCCCACTTGTCTTTGCTGTGTCTCAGAG
>JAPMOB010208058.1:0-17077 GCA_029875015.1 Lepomis gibbosus
GAGATATGCTGGGACTCCATTGTAACCCAGGCTGGGGGCTCTCTGGAAATAAAATAAAACATAGCTGCCCTGATCTGGGCGACCCTTCCCTTTTTAATGAAATATATCACAATTCTTTTTTTTTTTTTGTCTTTCAGTCCACCTAATGATAAGAAGTCTTTCTGCTCCATTGAAGGAGAATGGAACGGAGTGATGTATGCCAAGTGGGCAACTGGAGTGAGTCCTTTATTTTCATTTTCCCCGTTTCTTTTCTCTTTTTTTCCAGTGGGGCTACATATTAAATAAGACAAATTACTTGAGGCAAAAAAGCAATAATTCATTAGTTGAACCAAAACAAAATGTAGGCATTTGTTGCACCGGTGTATAACTGGCTAAAACAAATACATGCATTAATACATAAATGTGTTTATTGTGTTTCTAGGAGAACACAGTGTTCATAGACACTAAGAGGATAGGCATTGTTAAGAAGAAAGTGAGAAAGCTGGAAGACCAGCTCGACTACGAGTCCCGAAGGTGAGAGCAGTCTTTCATATCATGGGACATAGGACCCAGAAACAAAGTCCTTCACTCAGAAACAAACTGTCTTTGTGTATTTCATTTTCTTCACCTCCTTTTTAATTCATCAGATTGTGGAGAGATGTAACATTGAACCTGAAGCTGAAAGACATTGATGCAGCAACAGACGCCAAACACCGGCTGGAGGAGAAACAGAGGGGCGAAGCCAGAGAGAGGAAGGAGAACGAGCAGCAATGGGAGACCAGGGTGAGGCTGTCTGCCTGTTCTTCACCTACCACAAAGAACATGAACATAATGCTCACAAAATGCTGAGGCAGTAACATGCATCTATTTCCCTATAAAGCACTATGTATACTTGTTTTTTTATGTAAAATGACTAAATCTGTGTAGAGCAGAATGGTGTTACAAGCAAATATAAATGACTAAGTTTGCAAGTCAACAATTTCATTGTCATTTACATTCATAACAGGATAATAATATCAGTGTTGATTAGTATCAGAAATGTCAGATAATTTTGTTGTTTTATCAGATCTTATATATTCGTTTCAAACATTTGAGTCTAATAATTGTTATTGCTTGTGTGTTTCTGCAGCTATTCCATGAGGACGGGGAGTGCTGGGTCTACGATGAGCCTCTATTAAAGAGATTAGCCTCTCAGAGGCACTGAGAACAATACGCACACTCTGATATACACACACACACATACATATGCATAAAGAAATGCACACACAACAGAGTCTTCATAAGAACTCTTTTGCAAAACCACTTCTTTTCCAAGCCTTGGAATGACTGATGATTGAACATGTACACAGCTTTGCATTTGACTGTAAAATAACAACATGGAAATGAATGAAATCCAATGGAAAAGCATCTAAGATGTAACATGAAAATTAGTAAAGCTCCTCTCCTTATTTGGGCAACGTCACTTCCACCGATACACCACTCGCCAACATGAGACTCGGCCACGCAGAGTGGAGACAGGAGGGTTGATGCATCTCATCTCACAACTGTGTCCATCAGCTTCACAACCGTACCCTTCATCAGCTCCACAGGACGATCCAGAGCAGCACTCGTTTCCCTACACAAACGGTTTTTAATGGGGGAGGGGGGGGTNGGTGTGTGGTTGATGGTGTTCAAATCAAATAAACAAATAAAAACGGCGCTCTACATCTCAGGGAATCTGGTGACTGAGGAATGAAAGCTGCTGCCCCCTCAGAGAGTCTGACAGCCTTATAATGGTGGAATGGATGAATCTTAAAGGGGCGGAGGAGAAATTCTCCGCTTGCCTGCAACTAGTTGTAACTGTTGTTTATATATAGATATACATATGATGGATATATAAATATATATTCTTTTTTTATTTTAAACGCTCTTGTTTTTCTTTCTGGCAATAGTGTAAAATATTTGAGGATATAAACTTGATTGCTTTACATCTTTAGGAATCATTCCATTCACCCTTTTGGTATTTGTTCCCTTTTAAAATTAACTTTGTGACTTATTGGTCCTAAACACTTTTTTTTTTTGGCTCAAGTGTTACCCAGAGAAAGCTCAATATAAGCCATCTGAACAACCTGATTTGGAGAGTTGTGATAGTTTTGGAATATATGCAATATAGAGATCATTGACATTGCCTGTAAAAGGACAAATGTGGGTGTCTTATTATGCCAAAAAGGTTTAGATAAAAGGCTGAAGGGGTGTTGATCTGGACAGAGAACAAACAATCCTCTGGAAATGTTTCCATGTTACCTGAAGGCATTTATGAACAAATGATTGTTTACATATTTTTGTCTTTCTAAATCACTGGTCCATGATGAGTATGTGAGGCTAGTTCTGAGTCTGCAAAGTCTCCCTTTTGTTCCCCACATCATCTGTTTCATCTCCAAACACACAGATGTCGCAGTGGACTCCTTGATGGTAAACTTTTGTGTGAAAACGAGGAGCCAGAGTAGACTTTTGAAACCCTGCTGCTGTTTCATAGTGCTGCTAGAGTCCAGACTGTGTGCTACCGGGTTCAGTTTTCTTGTAAACTGCGTGTGATTTTTGTCCAGTGTTTTTCAAGATGGCAACCACATAGAGGGCAATATTTATCCTACTGTACACCTCTGCTTTTTTGAACCATCATTCACTCTCTTATTTACAGCTGCATAGTTTGATCTGAATGCAATGATATTTGGATGAAATGGAAAAATAAACTAATTTTACCTGAAAATGCCCAAGAATATCAGTTAATGCTGCAGTGAGCTTACAACAGAGTCCCTTGTTGTCTTTCTGGTTAACATTCAAGATTTGATTATCGTGTGTTTAGATATTTTGCCTGTATGAAAAATAATCTGGTTGATTTAAATTCATATTAAAACCATTTAATCTGGTGAAAAGATATATAAAAACCAACATATTCCTGGTGTTTAATGCACATAAAGTGCACATACACTTTGTAGTTACACTTAGTGTAAAGATGCCTGTATTTTAGCTGTTAAATTTAACCCTCCTCTAAAGCATACAAAAATGCTTTTAGAAACAAGCCACATGAAATTGGAGTCCAAGCTAAATTTGATGCTATTTTTTTGTTCCTCCATGTTTTGTCTTTGTAAATTATATTGAATCGAGGCCTTGCCATACATTTCAGTATCACTCGGTATCGCCTGATAGAGAGCAATCAAAATGTATTTTTTATTTCATTTTGATCATAACGATTGTATCAGATTTTCCTGTTTACTGATGCATAATATTAAATCTCCATGAGTGTATTCCTGTGAGATTTTGTCATGGTTATTTCAGAGGAGCATGCAGGGTGAACATGCCAACCCTGAGCAAAGATTTGCTGTTAGGCCCCCATCTTACGTGTGTGTATGTACCCCGTTAACCCTCAAGATCTCAATAAGTACAGCGCACATGGCAAACTGCACTGCTCAATAAAATAAGTGAACACCTACTCATCACAGTATAACATCAGGGATATCAATCTGTCCAGTTAGGAAACGTTAGCTATTGTGGATCACTGTCACCTGTTTTAGAGGAAATAACAGTGACAACAGGTGCACTGAAGAGGCAACAGCAAGACAACCCCCCAAAGGGAATGGTTTAGCTGACGGTGGCCACCGACAATTGCTCTCTCCTTATCCTTTCTGGCGGATTGTTTTGCATTTTGCTTGTAGCCTTGTCACTACTGGTAGGATGAGGCGGTACCCAAAGCCCATTCAGGTTTCACATGAATTCCAGCTCCTCCAGGATGGCACATCCATACGTGCCGTTGCAAGAAGGTTTGCTGTGTCTCCCAGCAATCTCAAGAGCATGGAGGAGATACCAGGAGACAGGCTGTTAACAGCAACAACCCAGCAGCAGGACCGGTATCTGCTCTTTGTGCAAGGATGAACATGAGGAGCACTGCCAGAGCCCTGCAAAATGACCTTAAGCAGGTTACTGGTGTGCATGTCTCTGTCCAAACTGAACAAACAGACTCCATGAAGGTAGGATGAGGGCCTGAAGTCCTCTAGTGGGATATGTGCTCATAGCCCAGCACCCTGCAGTGCGACAGGCATTTGCCAGAGGACACCAGAATTGGCAGGTCAACCACGGTGCCCTGTTCTTTTCACAGATGAGGGCAGTGATGGTTTGGGGAAGCTTATGCTTGGATGGTCTCAGAGACCTCCAAGGGCCAGCGAACGGTACCCTGACTGTTGTTAGGGACGGGGATGAAATTCTCAGTGCCATTGTCACGCCTTACACTGGTGCAGTGGGCCCTGGGTTCCTCCTGGTGCAGGACAATGCCCAGCCTCATGTGGTCAGAGTGTGTAGGCAGTTCCTGGATTACATGGAGGCTTTGATGCCATTGTCTGGTGTTCGAGCTCCCCAAAACCTGAATCCAACTGAGAACCTCTGGGATGTTATGTATCAGTGCAAGGCCGCCAAGTGGCACCACAGACTGTCCAGGAGCTCCTGATGCCCTGATCCAGGTCTGGGAGGAGATCCCCCAGGACAACATCAGCTGTATCATCGGGAGCTTCCACAGACATTTTCAGGAGTGCATGCAGGCACATGGGGGCCATACACACTACTGAGTCACATTATAAGTTGCTTTGATGAGTCATGTAAGTTGGATCAGCCTGTGATTAAAATTTTTTACTTTGATTTTTGGTTTGATTTTGAATCCAGCGCTCAGTCAGATGCTGATTTTGGTTTCCACTGACTGTTGTTACGTCATTTTGTTTCCAATGAATTATTAATTCTACAGCAAAGATTTTGAACTTTGAACTATTTTCCTTAAAGGAGATCTGATGTATGATTCAAAGGTTCCCGTAATTTTTTGAGCAGTGTACATAACTGCCTTATTCATCCAACCTATATGCAAGAAAAACACTAACAGTCCATCTCAAGTTTCAAGTGTCAATTATATTATAGTAAGCACAGAGATCATGCACCATGTCAGCACAATAAAAACTTAAGTAATCTTCTTAAAACTAGATTTTGTTGCTGGAAAGTGGTACCTTCCCTACTAAATTCTGTGCCCTTGAATAAATTATTGAACCCCATTAAATCCAGGGCTTTGAGGGCCCCTGGACAGTTGCCAACTTTGAAATCCTGCCATAGTAGACTAACCTCAGTAACATCATTCTCAGAAAATCTCATATACACCAACTGTAGATTCAGCACAATGTTGAGGAAACAGAAAGGGATTTTATTTTACATTTTAATAAGACAAAGTTTAAATTGAATTCACAACACACACCACACACCTACTTACTGTTTTATTTATTTGTATTTTTAATATATATATCTTTATTATTATTTATTTATTTATTTTAATTTAACACACGCTTTTACTGTTTTATTTACTTTATTTAAAGAACTGTATGAAATGAATTGTTCTTTTGTATTATATTCTAAGCTTTGACAATATTATTGTTTTACATTCATGCCAATAAAGCTGAACAAAAATAAAATGAAGTTTATTTTGGGAAATTTCACAATGTACAGTGTAGTTAACGTTGAGTTTCAGTTTATTTAATTTACACTGACAAAAGAAAATAGCTTTCAACCGCATGTAGCAGATGGAGTTAGCCCAGTAATGTTGCTCCCACCGTGCACTGAGGAAGATGATGAGATCGTGTTGAGAGCCCCAGAAACAATAATTTACAGTGATGGACCCGAGTTAAGATTGTGTTATTCTAACTGTTGTTTTTAATGTCAATAATAAACTTTGGTGGTGAATTAAAAATAGTTATTTTAGTATTTTGTTTTCAACACGACCAACGGGGGCGCTAGTCGTTGCATAAATTTTTCCCATCATCCTTTGTGACATCCCGTATAAAAGGGCTGTGCACCGTCTGCCTGGCCTCACTCTTCGGTCTTGGATGAGGTAAATATACGTCCTGTGTGCAAATGTGTTTATCTACTTTACTGTCCTCAAATTATTGACATTTAACTGGGAAAGCAGGATATTCCATGCATTTATTGTTGTTCTTCTGAGCCTGTGATGGTCTTTTTATTTTTAATTTTTTCCGTGCTGGAAATAACGTGAACTAACTAGCAGCAGGCCTCAGCCACGTGCTTCATTGCGCATGTTGCGATGCTAATTAGCAAGTCTCTCACTCTTATTCCACACTAATCATCTAGCTACATCATTGTCCCATGACTATATGATGAAATAAATGTTGGTAGGGACATCTGAGTAAATCTGAAGAAACGCCAACTCTTCTGACTGCATGGGACAACGTCTTAAAATAGTGTTAGCCCAAAGTTAGCATTTAGCTCACAGCTCCTGTGCTGTTAGCTAATGGGTGTAGGCCTATATATTTTATCAAGAATTAAATGTTTTAAACCTTAAATAATTAAAGTAAATCACAAGTAACTTATTAAATGTACATATCGGCCTTTTGTTTGCAGGCTTGTCTACAGGCTCTCTGTAAAATGAAGATGGACGCCACATGGTAAGGAACCAGAAGTTACTTTGATAAAAGTTAAAGTAATACCTTGAGTTAACGTAGGCCTGTGTGCTCCAATCTGACTCATCACAGATGCACAACCTGCATGAAGTGCAACGTTAACTAAGTGCTTTCCTTTCTTCAGGTTCAGAAGGATGACTTCAAATTTTAAACTGCATCAAGTTTCATGCTGGTGAGTTTAATAAAAAACAAATCTAGCTAATCTAACATTAAGTCGGGGATGATTTTATATATAAGAGTAGTGGACAGAAGTGATTTCTGAACAATTTGATACTGAGACTTGAAGTTATGGTGTTTTTGCACGGTATGTGTACCAGTATTTTACTAATAGGTGCATCTCCACAGGCCTCAAGAGACATGAAGCAATGGGTGGTGCTTGAGCAGGTGAGGATTTCGTTTTCTCAAAATGACAGTTAAGATTGATTTATGCTTCTGAGGTGTCCTGATGTCTTGCAACTTGCACAACAACACTGTTGTGCTTGCCTCACACCTTGGGCAGCTTAAAAATTCGTTTTTGATGGGCACTGCCAATGGCAGTAATCCGCCAATAACTGTAGTGTTAACCAAGTTACTGGAAAGGCCGTTTCACTTTGTGCAGTCTGTGTGACACAGAATCATTGAGGTGCACACCAAATGTGTAGCACTTGAATTAGTTAGATCAGAATATCAAGTATATGTACTTGAATGAATGAACCCCCAGGCTGCATGTCGAAGTGTCCTTGGGCAAGATACTGAACCCCCAAATTGCCCCTGGCAGCTCATCCGCCACTGTGTGAATGGAAATTTAGTGCTTTGAGTGGTCAATGATTAGAAAGGCGCTATACAGAGCATTTACATACCTCCCCTCAGGTGTATAGTCTCTATGCTAATAATAGATGCAGAGTAACAAACTGGCTGTACTGTCTGCATTGACACCCAGAGAAGCATCAGTCTGTCTTACACTGCATATTTTCCCTGTGCTGCCGTGATGACTCTTATTTGCTACTCTCGACAAGATGGATGACGATAATCCCAACCCACCAGTTGATTTATCTGAGGCACAGAACTTGACACTTAGTAGTTTTTAAGATTGTTTATGATTGCTCATATATGTTGTGTTCATGCAGGTGTACTTGGATTGGTTGACTTGACCAGTCGGCAGCCAGAACAGGTAATGGGACAAGCTTTTTTTATTTTGCTTTGCATTCTCTCAACACAAACTGTCAATGATGACTTTTGTTTACAAAACAATGGGAATCTCTCTGAAAAAGAATGAAAGATGACTTTTAACTGATGCAGTGCAGTATAAGAAATGCCTGTGTACTTAAAATTTGGACTTTTATTAACATTTGGTGTTTACTTTCAGATGGCCCATGTGTTCTTGGATCCAGATTTAATATTCTTGGATCAACTACAGGTGAGTTAAATTTGTTTTGAAACATCCCTTTTAATACAACTGGCCCAATACAATGATGAGTGCATAGTTCAGCAGATAAACCATGAAGAACTTCTATTGTCTTTCGCTCCTAGCTGATGTGTCGGCCGTCAAGACTGGCGAGGCTGCTTAATTTATGATGCGATTACTAATTTCTTGTCTCTTGTTTTCAGAAACAATGTCTGCCGGTACGAAAAGCCAAGTAATGGTGAGTTTAAAGGCCAACTTGGAACAATATTGGTGACTCTTGATACAGTGATGAGTGCATAGTTCAGCAGATAAACCATGAAGAACTTCTATTGTCTTTCGCTCCTAGCTGATGTATCAACTGTAATTGTCTCTTTTTGTCCCTAAAGTGTTTAAAGCACATTAATGACCAAGATCTTGTCTCATCCCATCCAGATATGTAAAACCTTTTTGTCACCAAAGCCATGTGTTGGTAAGTGTGTCCCAAATTGGGACTGTACATGTAATATCATTCAGATATGATGAATGTGAATCAGGTCTCTGATCCAGTTGAGGAAGTTAGTCATTTATTCTGATCTGCATTGTTAAATAAGAAACAATGTCTTATATATTTTACATCAATTAACATGGAACTGTTCTCTCTTTGCAGAACAAGAGGGATTGTGATGGTTCATGAGAAGTAGACTCGCTAGCATGGTGAGCATGGAAGTGACCACAAGAACATCAGACCCAGATGACAAGTGGTGTCTCTTATTAAATTTACTTCATAGTCTGGAAATTGGTAGCTTTACTGCACAAATGAATAAAAAGCTTTTGTAACAAAATTGATCTCTAGCATTCACCCCTGAACACTGCCTCATCTGGGTCTGAAAGAGCTGCACATGTGCATTAGTTGGATCTTGGTTGCTGTCCTCCCCTTATTTAATCCCTTTAGACTGACCTGTGTGATGACAAGTGAAGACTGACTATAAACCATGGAGTCATTTCTATTAGCTCTAGCTGATGTGGTCAGTGTGAATGGTTATCCTACTGTTTGGTGTGCATATTGACCTTATGCATGTGTCTCTTCAGGTTAAGATTCCCTTAAGAGGCTGGTTTGAACAGCAAACATGAGACTGAGGTAAGAATACAAACTTGTAAATACAGATACAAAATGTTTGCCATAGGTTCAGTGATGTGTTAACAAATGTCTGACCTGAACTACAATGTAGACAACCTGTTACTGAGTAACCCAGTGAATTGAGCCTTGATCAACCAGTCACCGACTTGTAATAAGGTGTTTTTGTTTTGTCCCCCCCTCCCATCTAAGGAAAGAGCTGGATCTCAAGCTTGCCTCAGGTGAGCTTACCTCAAGTACCCTATGTTCAGTCTTGAATTCAAGAGTGATATTTATTGTTTCTGTGGGTGCTATCTTGCAGCATTGGCCACCACCTGTGATGAAAAGATTCTGCCAAATGATTACTCATGATTATAACCCTTACCGTTCCATTTTTGTCTGAGGTTGTGTGGTCTGTAAAGAAGTCTCACATTTTGTGTGACTGGTTCTGATTTTAATGGGCAATATGTATGTTCCCTTAAAGATGCCATGAAGACCTTGGGCCCCATGGAGCAAATAGCATGCTTTACTCAAGTGAGTAGGAGCTGCAGATTTACAGGAGTCTGGATGGATTAAAAAAACTGTCCTGTAATCATTCTATTTGTGGTGGTGACCAGAGCCTGTCAACAACACAGGACTATAAAGTAGTTTAGATGTGTTGTAATGTGCCAATAAATATTCAAACAGCAATGTTTGTACTTTGTGTGGTTTTGTGTTTATATATATATATATTTTTTTTAAATCAAGGACACTTCAAAAGTAGAACAAACTACATCCAGTAGTACAAACATAACTGGGTAAATAAGGGTCTTGGCCAACACCCCAGAGGTTTCTAGAACATGATCACTAAGTGTACTAGGCCAAATTTCGTACTAGGCTGTAAATACGAATGCAGATCCTTATAAGGATGTATCTAGAATATAAGCAGTCAGTTGGGCCTTCAAAAATGGTCGGGGAACCCCCATATGTAGGGGAATAATGCTCAAGTGTAGACTCTAAGCTGTAAGAGCTTAGTTTTAAAAACCACTGGGTGGCGCTGTTGCCATTTGGGTTTTAAAACTCCAATGGAAGAAGCTAAAACCGTGGTTGCATCACAAACATGCTTATTTGTCATGGAACAAATAGGCCTACAGCCGTTGACAATATTCTGTCACCAAAATGAATACCTTGTATGCATTAAACTTCGAAATCAGATTCGATACCATGGTTATCACCGGAAATTACGTAACCATCCATTGAATGCTGGTGTGGTTCATTGGGTCTCGATGGAAGCGTCCATGTATTTGCCAAAGGTGACTTATTTTCTACACCTGGGTACCTCACGGGCGGCTGCAGTGTTCATATTAACGTTAATGGGCATGTCTACTTCATTTACTCGATGTAAGTGGAATGCAGTAACTAAAAGCCCCGTGACACGTAACGACAATCCTTCTGAAGACTGGCGGAGTTGAGTGGCCGCATAAAAACGCCGTACACGCGAGCAAAACGAGCGCCCCTCTTTCGCTGCCAAGACGAGAGGGGGTGAGTATCCCACACTGAGCAGGCCGCCAGCACACGGCTAGGTTTAGGTGGGAGAGAGAGATCGGGACGCGGCGTTGTCTCGTTTCCACCGCCTCGGACCAGCCTCTCCACCCATGTTCGCGCGGTGGTTGCTGCCCTTGCTCTGGGCTCTGTCCGCGGAGGCCAACTTCTTCCAGTTCGACAGAATTTCCAATGTTTCCACTTATTATTTTAATTATATTTATTGCAATATATGGGAGGGCGACTGTCAACCCAACCAAGACGATGCTACACAGCAAGGTAAGAGACATGAAACGATACAGCAACGGAAAGCTACTATGTAATGTAGGACCACAATTTCTATCCTGTCCTGTATAGCTGCATGTCACATAGATCCATTTCTTATTGACATGCTTGATTCGTGATATTTGTTATTACTAAGTGGTTACAGCACTGACTCTTTGTTTTGCTGTTGATGTGAGCAGTTCCTATCAGGGATCTTTGGGCAGGTTTTCCTCAGGACTACGTTAGCCTGCTGCATCAGTGGTACTGTAGCCTGGGCCAGTGCTGCGAATCTGGAGACTGCAGGATAACTAACAACATCACAGGTATCACACTCCAGCCCTGTTGTTGCCATGTCTTATATGGCCCAGTGCAGGAGTGTGCATTATAATAATGGTATTTACAGGAGGTCAGACTGATGTCTAGTTAAGCTTTTCTCCAAACCCTGAATTGGTTTAATTGTGTCTGGGAGAACTTTCCACCCTGATTAAAACAAAATTATAAAGAAAGCAAAGAATTCATTATTATTTTGGCGTTTAGATTTGAGTTTGGAAAAGAGCAGAGCTGCTGCTTGGCTTCATTGAGTTGTAGAGAGACATTGAAAATTGGGGTGTTATGTGAGTGAATGCCAATCCAAAGTACTCTTGGAAAACAGATTTAGAATGCTTTGCATAGGAAGCTTGTTGTAGCTGCGCCCATAAGAGGCCTATATAATTCCATTTTAGCCGTTTATCGGCTGTGTAGTAGGTTGTTTTCTTGATTCCCCTTTGACATTGAGTATAAGTCATCAGTTTGTACATATTTAGATTAACTCCAATGAATATCTCTGCTAGATTGTAGCAACATGCTGTTTATGCTGAGTAGGACTGCGATACATGGAATAGCTTCTCAACCATGTAGAGCTTCTCAACCTAAATATAATTTCATGTGATCTACCAACAAACCTAGCAAAGACTACTGCATAATATATGGTATGCATGATTATGCCAGTCACTCCAGGTATATAGGATAGAGCAAAGTCCCTACAACTGTCCTCCTGTGTTGTATTATATATTTAATTTAATGTTTAATTGTGTTGCTCTGTACCTTGTGACTAGCTGCCAGTGACTACAGATGGAAAATAGCCTTTGGGCTAATTCTTTTTAAAACAAATAAATAAAAAAAGGGCCTTGCATTTTCTCCCTGCATTTTGTTCCCTTAAATGTATACGCAGGTGAATCACACATTTTAAAGAAACATATATAAACAATTTTTAGTATTTATGCAGAGCAGTGCATCTGTGATGGGGCTGTAGTTTATCTTGCAGTGTCATTTTTAAGCATGAACTCTCCTCTGTGCGCCCCTTGTGCAGGTCTGGCGACAGACCTTCAAACAAGGCTCCACGGGCAGCACTTGGCTCAGTCTGTGGTTTTGAAAGCCATCCAGGGTTTTATCAACAACCCAGAGTCCAACAAGCCACTGACACTCTCCTTCCACGGCTGGTCCGGCACCGGCAAGAACTTTGTGGCCCGGATCATCGCAGATAACCTGTATCGTGACGGGGTGAAGAGTGAGTGTGTCCGACTGTTCATCGCCCCGTTCCACTTCCCACACGCCAGACTGGTGGACACGTACAAGGTAAGACACGCAGAGCCCTCTTGGCACAGAGTTTGATGTTCTGTGCCAGATACACACTGCAAGTGTTCTTTGGGACCCCCGTTTGCGTAACGACTGTGTGTTGTAATGCAGCAGAATGATATCAGTTACGATTTGGACGAGTGCTTCAAATCAAACATTGATCCCACATGTACTGACATACATGGCTTTTTGGAACCTGGTGTCTCTCTAACCAGGTCACAGATGCCAATGTGGACCCATTTAAACACATTTTTATACAATGACTGCATTAGATTTCAAAGTACTGTTGACACAGTAGCCTACATGTGGATTGGATTTCTGAACATGTCTGCCATGTAGCTCCTTTATACATTAGATCTAGTTAGTTAAAGGTTAATAAAAAATTCTTAAACTTTGTAAAAAACAAACAAACAAAGTAATGTCTACATAGAGTAAAAACATGTTTAAAAAAAGATAAATATGGCTGTAGAAGACGTAGCAGAGTACAAATTCTTCTTGCCTTTTGTAATGTTAATGTCAGTTGGAATTCATTAGTTTTATGGGGTTTTGGCTACAATAGCAGCGATAATTTACTTTAATATATTTCTTTATAAAATCTGAAACTCAACTTATTTATTTTCACTTAAACCTTAAGCTTTGCTAGACTTTTGTAGTTCTAGAGATTTTAATGATTTTTTTTGACACTGTCATTTGGTCTTCCTCTCTGTATCCAGGGCCAGCTGAGAGAGGCGATCCGTGACATGGTGTTGCGCTGCCCTCAGACTTTGTTTATCTTCGATGAGGCTGAGAAGCTTCACCCAGGTCTCATCGATGCCATCAAACCCTACATGGATCACTATGACAATGTAGATGGTACCAGCTACCGCAGAGCCCTCTTCCTCTTCCTCAGGTTGGTTTATATATCAGGCACAACCTGTCTGTTGAAGCTGGAAACTCAGTACCAATCAGAAATGTATTGCAACCTCTGGCCCAGGCACTCTGGCAGCTCATCTGTGATGAAGGATGTTTCTCCCTCTGTCTCCATTAGCCCTCTTTATGGATTTTTCATGTTTTCAGTTACTCCAATTTCTGTTGACGGAGTATCTGTTCAGTCAAATATAGAAACCCATTTTTCACTACACAGTTATAGTACAGTGAAATGATGGAGAGGGATAGGTAAAGCACTATGGTAAGTTAACATATACAAAAGCACATGTTAAATAATCATGTTGAATTTTTATTAAACTACATTTTCAAATATTTTTTTTGACCAACTTAAATTATCATTTTACTTTTGGAGAAAAATAATTTGTGTCACAATAACGAGGTAACACTAGTCGAGCATGAAGTTAATTTAAAGATGATAATTCGATCCTAATCTATGATAATTTGTCCAAGAACAATCTATATTTAAGAAAAAAAAACATGAAAAAATCTCCTTCACTGTACTAATGCAGCCAATAACACCAGACATAATCAAATCCTCCACTGACGTCAACAACTGCAGAGGTTTTATATCATGTTTTTGACGTGCCTGTTGTCTCTACAGTAATATTGGTGGAGCAACGATCAATGATGTGGCGCTGGACTTCTGGCACTCTGGTCAAAATCGAGAGGACATCGGTATGGAAGACCTGGAGCATCGGCTACGGGCTGAAACTATGGAGTCTCAAGGTATGCTGCGGTGCTGGCCTCCCTCGGCCTGGATTCGGAAGAGTCTTTGTCTGTTACTGAGTGAGCTGTACACCTTTTTTTGAAAGTTGCTTAACTGTTTAAATTGACCAAGATAGGTAGCTGAAAGCTGCATGCATAGAGCTGCAGACTGGATTGTTGATTCTAGCCGGGATCAGGGTTTCCAGCAACGCTCTCATATTACAGCAGTCTATTATATCATAACATAAAACTTTCTTTGGTGGAAGTTTAGTTGTGTAATTTTCTCAGCATTTTGTCTCTATGATTTCTTCCCCAGGTGGGTTTGCTCAGAGTGAACTGATGTCCGGCCACTTGATCGACTTCTTTGTGCCATTCCTTCCTCTGGAGTACCGCCATGTCAAGCTCTGTGCACGGGACGCCTATGCAGCGCGAGGTCTGGAGACAGATGAAGCTACGCTGGATGAGGTTGCCAAGGCGATGCTGTATGTACCCAAAGAGGAGAGACTGTTCTCAGCCCAGGGATGCAAGTCCATACCCCAGCGGATCAACTTCTTTCTCCCCTAGAAGGAGAGACGGACACAGACAGACAGAGAGACCTGGAGGGAGGTGTGAGATTGCTTTACCAGCCCATCTGTATACAGAGCCACAGAGGAGATGTGTCTTCTCTGCTCTGCGTACTCTCCCCCCACAGACACAACACGTGTCTGTCCAGGTCCCTCAGAGAAGGCCAGGCAGCAGGGCAGATCCAGTATGAGAGAGGAAAGCAGCACGACCCACCCTGCAGACATGAGTAGTGCCAGACGGTCAGCATGTGCAGTGTGGAATCCTCACAGTGTCAAGACCGATAATCGAAGACTTATTGGTGGTTGTGCAGTGTATGTCACAGAGGAATACTCATACTTTTTTTTTGTTACATTAAATCTGTTCACCTTGGCCAAAGTCTGAGATGCACTTTTTTAAATGTTGAGATGAGGTCATTCTTCATATGTTAGTATTTGCATGTCAGACATTGTGCTTATATTAGCACTGATTAATTATTGACGTGCCATATTTGAGCATCTTACTGTACCAGATTTTTTTGTGGAGTTGTTTGAATGCACATTTGGTGGGTACTGTAAGCCATCAGTAAAAATTAAATGGCACTGTGGTGTGGACAGTATGTAGTGTAAGAGCTAACATACATGGTGCTGTGGTGCAGATGTTACTTGAAAGTGTTACTGGAAAACATGTCAAAAGCAATTTTTCTTATTGTCAATAATTTGATTGTTTCATATAAACCTAATACATGTCTTCGTGTCTTCATTATTACATAATATACTGCTGTTAATTTGGTTGGTTAGTTAAATATATATTTTTATTCCCTGACTTTCTTAATCGCTGTCATTCATGCAACTTTCACATACACTCACTGGGTCTGAGTTGGTGTGCTTTAGTGCATTTGTTAGCTAAAGCTCAGTGTCATCACAAGAAGAACGTGAAAAGAAATGTCAGAAATGGTTTTAAGAAAATAAAAATTCACATTAAATCAACAAACGTTTTTATGGAATTATTTAAGGGGTTTCTTTTGTCAAAAAATATTTGTTTTGCATGGTGCATACCTCTTCTTATATTTTTATTTCTTTAAATAGTGGAAGCACATCATGCCAGCGCTGGTAAACAAATTATTAAAAATTATTTCTGAGAGACAAGTTGCCAGATCAACCAATCGACAAAGTAGTCGATTATCAAAATAAATGCTAGTTGCATCTCTATACAAGTCTTAAAGTCTTCCTTTGCTCATTGTTACTTCACTTGTTGATGTTTGTGCTCCATTGTGCAAAACGATATATGGGCAGACTTTGACACAAGCAGGTTGTTTTCATATTAAAATTTTCTATGTGCTCACCTTAATCTGAGTTTAACAGTAGTTTGTAAGCCAATCATGCTCCTGTGTGTGTATGTGTGTGGGGAAATTTGGAACCTCTACAACACACACAGATATTCTTACATTATGGATTTTTTTTAGTTTAGAGAGAATTTGTTGTGATTTTAATAATTCTTAAGTAGTTTAGTTTAATTGTTTTTGTGGAAAAAACAGACAAAGTATCATTAAAAACAGTATTTTTACATCTCAAAACCATAGGTCAAAAGATGTATGGAGAGAATCTTTAAAATTGACAGATTTGTTTTTCATATTTTGAATTACTTGATTTAATTTGGCTTAGATACATCTTTTAAAAACTGTGATATTAGATACATAGGTACATTTTTTGTCACAATATAAAAGGTTTTATAATGAAATTGAGCATTGTAACTCCCTTCTGCTACAAAGCAGACAATATACATTAATAAAGAAGCAATTATAAAAATGGTAAACAAAAATAAACAATATTCAATGATCAATGGAGCAGTGTTGAGGATGAATTTGAGTTTAAGAGCCTGATAGCTTAGGGGGTGGTTACTAAACTGATTTTACATTGATTTACCCATGCTTATTGTGATTTTATTCTCCAGACTCACTATTTCACCCACGACGCATCACCCATCCTTGGGTAGGTATCAAGCAAACGCGTGGTCTACTCCCATTGGCTACAGCAATAACTCGTTCAGATTTTCTCTCCTCCGATTGGCCGAGAGGGGTAATGCTTCCTTATTGAGTTTCCGAACCGACGTCCAATGAGAGTCAGACATCTGTTCCGAGCCGAGAGGAGAGCGGCGGCAGCGTCTCTGCCCATGTCACTGTAACATTACTGTATGAGAGACTGGACCGACAAACAATCCCAGCTGTACGGCGTAGATAGATTATACAGACGTATTTGTAATAATAGTAGGTTAGGTTTGTATTTTGCAGGGGCTTCAGCTCGTCACAATGACGGCCCTGTCGCTGCTTTTGATGGCCGTGTCGGCCGCATCTGTACTGGCCGAGTCCTCTGTGTATTGGCGAGAGCAGTTTGAAGATGGAGGTGAGGACATTTACACAGAATTTTACATTATTATTATTTTACTGTTTTATTGTGGTTTTCTGAAATTGTTATATATCAGATATGATGCTATTGAATGAGTGCATAATCGGCAAATGTGGCTATTCTGCATGTTGTGTGGTTGAAATAATTTCTTGTCCCTCGTCCCTCC
>JAPMOB010208059.1:0-18090 GCA_029875015.1 Lepomis gibbosus
CTGTTCATGTTGGACAGACATTTTAATTGCATTTTGTGTCTGTTAAGAGGCACAAAGACACTCTTTATGTAAATGCCCCCTTATCTGCCGTTTTAGCTACGTGGGAGCTCTGGGCATTAGCTGTAGCAGCTCCGTGTTGCAAGCACCAATCCGGCTCGTTTTTTTTCTATAGACAGTACTCACAAAGGTATAACGATCAAGATTAACTTAAAAATTGCCTGGCGTTCTCCTTTAATCTGTTAAACAAATGTATGTTTTATCCATAAAGTTTTAACTGAGCTCTGTCTCTGCATCACAGTAACAACTTTATGTCCATTGACTGCCTGGAAGGTAGCTAGAAGAGAAGGGAGAAGAGAGGTGTGTGCTGCAGCTCAGTGTTTTTCCACCAGTGTTTTTGAGGGTGTGTTGGAGTAGCTGCTTGGCAAGCATTATATGAGGCGCATTTAGCGTTTATCCCTGTGACATCACAGGGACGAAAGGGAAAAGGCTGGACTACAAACCAGCTGTTCTCAGGCAGGTCATAGCAGAGTTTTCTGTGGGAGATGGGAACTCCCTTTGGGCTGGACGTTGGGCTTTTTCACTTTGCAAACCATTACATGCACAAAAAAGTATATAACAATAAGGAGAGGGGAAAAACCAAAAAGCATAATACCACCTCTTTAACCTCAGCTCCATGGTCCATTCAGCAACCAGTTGTCAGACTCCTCTGAAAACTGAAATATAATCATCAGGATTTACACTAGTTTAGTCTAAGCTTGTACCAGATGTTCTCAACCCTTGACAAGTAGGTTAGTTCGTAATGACAAACAGCTAATTAATATTACTTTGTTACTAATTTAGCTAAAACGTGCTGGAACAACAAAGACTGTTAAGGCTAGCTGTTTCAGCTGTTATTAACGGACACAAAGTGACCTACACTAGACGTTTATTATCAGACTGAAACTTACTGCTAATATTTGTCTCTGTTAACTTTCACAGTTATGTTCTGCTGCTCACTCTCTCTCAGTTGCTCGACCTCACACACAGAATACAGAGAGAGAGAGAGTTGCCAAGCGTTGAGTGTCAACATGGCCGCACAGTGCGAGAGTTGATATCATCACTTGCGCATTTCCATTAATGATCATGTGACATTTTAGCAGGATGGTTATTTTCTCTACAGTGGTGGTGTGCCGAATACAGAAGGAACAATGGTCTATTTGTTATGTGCCTGCAACAGACGGTCCAGGCGCTGCACTTCCATGAGTTCCGCCTTTTGCGTTCCGTCAACTTTACGTTATCAATTAACATTTAATAATCATTTTTTTAACATTTGTTAATTGATTCAGAATCTTCCACATCCGCATTGCGATGCATCTAAGAATAATTTTTTTCATACACCCCATTAATTAGCTGCAGGGTGACAAAGGGTTGTATATTAGGGCTGATAAGAACTATGTGCAGATGGTACTTTGTGTGTGTGTGCGTGTGTGTGTGTGTGTTTGGTATTTGGCCTGAAATGGTGTATTGGTGATCATTACACCAACGGGGCAGCTAATTTATCACTTGCATTAAGTGTAGAGAATTGCAATCTAAGTGACACAAGCAATCTCATTTTAAATTTGGCTCTCATGCAACTGTGGTTTATGTAAGAGAGAAGCTAATGTGTGGATGTAATTGTGTTGTGGGAGTGGAGGTTGGTGAAGATTGCTTATGATGATAATAACATTAAAGTTGTAATCCTGGTTTTAGTCCTGGTTGATTTGGTGACATTGCCAATTACTAATGTGACAGCAAGCTTTGGTTGACACTTCAATTTATCAATCTATAGTATCTATCTATAAACTGTATTATAGGGTGAGGCAAAATGCACCAGCAGCAGTGTCACATGTATTGTTGGATAAACCCTTTTTTTTAATACATGCCTGTCACAGCAGCTTCTAGAAAAATGGCTTGGCCTCTCTCTCTCTCTCTTTCTCTCTCTCACACACACAAACAAACACACACACACACACACACACACACACAGTTGCCCTGTAAGCTTTTGAGTGAGTGCTGTCCAAGGTGCTGAGAGTTAAGCTCCTCTCTTGGCATTGGCTATATCACTGAGGCTGCCACTGGCCATGGTGCTGAAGTGGCAAGGTGTGACTGTGCGCCAGTGTGTGCACATGTATGTGTGTGCACATGTATGTGTGTGTGTGTGTGTGTGTGTGTACATTGCAGCTTTTGTGACAGGTATGTGCCATTTCAGGGAGGTGGTGATTTCAGGACACAACTGCCCCTTTTCAGCATTGCCAATCCCCAAACAGTTTCTCCCTCAAAGAGACTCAGACTAGAAAGAGAATAATCTCTCAGAGACGAAGACTTTTCCAACCTTTTCACAAAGCCACTTGATGATGGAAAAAAATACATAGGCCCTATATAAGACTCATATGCCCCCATCCTCTCCTGTACATACACACACACTCTCCTTTCAAGGGCCTCGATGGCACTGCAATCCACCTGTTTAAAAGGCACATAAGCCAAAAGACAGGCATCTGGTGGAGAGAGATAAAGACAAGATGTCCTCTGACTTCCTGGCCCTTCGCATCTCTTTCCTTTCATCTACCCTTCCCAATCCCATCAACCTACTCCATCATATTGAATAAGCATTACTCAGATGTTTGACAGCAAATCAGGATAAATGGCAAACCCAGACTGTCCATTCACTTTCCCGTAGCTTCCTGAAGAAATCTCAAGCTGGTGATGGGAGGGAAAGAAATGAAAGATGCACATCTGAATAATGCAACAGGCTAGAGGGAGCGGGGACAGAACAGTAGGGAGCAAAAGGAGAGACAGACAGAGAGATGATTGACAGAGGGAGGGGAAAAATGGAAACAGAGCAGAAGGCAGAGTTAAGTGAGTTGAACGCAGCATTAGAAAGCGGGAGAGACAAACTTAAGAAAGAACAAGAGGCAAACAGAAAAAGAAAAGAGGATGGAAATAGAGATAAGAGGGAAAGTGGAAGAGGAATAGGGGGAGATATGGCATGTAAGGAAAGGAAGGGATCACAGAGTTCAAATGGTGTGTAAAGAAGCAAGATAAATGAAAGGAATAAGGGCACAAGGGAGAAAGTAAGATTAATAGTGGAAGTGGAAGAGGGAAACAGAAAGAAGTGGAGGCAGAGAGGCAACAACTCTGTTCCACTTTTGGCAACAAGACTGCAGAGCAGAGAACGAACAGAGGACAACATTGATATTCCTTTCTTCTCTGCCATGTTGTCTTCTTTTTTCATCGTAGCTTCTTGTCATTCTTGATCTGTCTTGCTTTTTTGCGGTTTTTCAATTGTTTGTGGCTTTTCAATCACACCTATTTCAATACCCTGCTATCCTTTGGCATTCCTTATCTTGGAAAGCGTCTTTGGCCCTCACTGAGTTTGTAAGTGCCTCTTCTCTGTCTTCATCATGCAGTGCATTCCTTCTTCCCGTATGCATGTTATAGCCTTTTATTGATTTAGACCATACCAAGGGTAATTTCAGTATTTTATCAAATGGGCCTTCTTTTCACATATTTTGGGTCGACATGACTAGTAGGTGCAAAAAGTTTTTAAATGCAGTAGATGGCTTCAGTTGGCAGCCATGAACTGGCTGCAGTGGCTGCAAAGCATTCCTTTGGGTGAGTTGCACCCGTCAAAATTATGTCCCCAAAAAGTGTATCTTTTTGCCGCTGACCACTTGCTGAAGGAAAATTATTGAGCTACACTTCTGTTTCTGGTTAATAACAAAGGGTGTTACCACGTGTTACTCGTAGATGATGTTGTTAGATACCTCATATAACAGTCTGTGGGAAAAATAAGCACTTTTTGTGGTGTAGGCTTTTTACTGTGACTTGTAAACAGAGTTTTACTTAATTTGTGTGTAAAAGTTAAGAATAGTGGTGGAACAGGCAGATAGCTAGCAGAGCTAATCCTGTCAGCCTGTAGAAAAGGAGTCCAGTAGAGGAGTTTAGAACTGAACTAGTGAGTACAACCCCATTCACACAGCCATACAAGACCTGACGCATGTTGACTGATATCATGAATATGTCTTGCACAAGTGACCAGTTATAAAATATCTTGCACCAGTCTGGACCAAGTGTTTTGTTTTTTATGTTTATTGTTTGACAGTCTCCTTTTTCTTTGCCCTGTTTTATATTATCACGGCTTTCTCTAAATTAAGAGTTTAAAATCTTTGATGTGTCGATTTATGCTAAAATATGAGAAAAAGGGAGACAGAGAAGGACCAGGGGGGTGTAGAATGAGGGGACATCACGCTGAATAATGCAATAAGAGGCGCTATGGGCTACTTGTCATTATTTATTTATTTATTTTCCTGGAAGAACAGTGCATCCATTCCTCTTCTCAAGCAATTACTTTTAATTGGATAACCTTTTCATTTGCTGAAGAGCACTATTTTTAACTTAGAAAGCATAAGGTGTTGAAGCGTCATGCTTTCCCGCTGGAATAACTCACAACACAGATAGGTAGACTGAAGAGAGTCTCTGTTAATATGGAAAGGAGATACAAGAAATGGGAGGGAGACAGGGAGAAGCACACACATCAAACGGATGGAAATTCCTTGTTTAGGGTGATTTCTTGTGGAAAAAAAAGACTAGAATAAAGTTTGGGGAAAAAAGAAAAAAACATTCACCCTTGATACCTAGCAACTCAATAAATAAGTAGGAATTCGTACCCCACCAAAGTTTTATGATTCATGATAAGCACTGATATTTTCAGCTAGTGTGGTCTGAGGTATTTCTTACCTGGGAAGACTGGCGATGATAAGAGACTCAATTCTTTTTTTCAAGTCTGTCTTGGATATATTGGGATGAATTTGGAATTCATCAAATGTTCTTTTTTCTATCTATCTGGTATTTTGCTAAACCTAATGAAGTAGTTTTGTAACACCCCCAAAACATTGCCAATTAGGTGTGGGGTACTCTTGAATTATGCCTCACATTTAATTAGTGTAAAATTTGGTCATAATATAGTGTAAGCTTTCTACAATGTTTGAGCCTTATAGAAAACAGAGCAGATCATTGTTACCATATATCGTCATTATTCATTATAACTTAAGGAACCAGTATGTGTGCTAAAGCTGCTAAACTTAAGCATAAATGTCCAGCAGACCAAACTTTGACATTTGATGTTATGGATAACTAAGTTGTGGTTGAGTACAGGTATATGTGTCTCTGAGAAAAATCAACGGAGACAGATAGAGGGAGCCTGTGCCAAGAAAATGTTCAACTCTCTGTAAAATACATCGGTGGATGTCATTTGCTATTTACCATGCATCAGTTGAGTTGGACTGTTTAGTCAATGTCTATGCTCTGTGTCAGTTCACATTGTTTGGTGCAACCTGCATTCTGCTTCCATAGACTTGCAAAACACCTAACATACCTAAACCCAGACAAAGCTAGTTCAGATGCTTTTGCCTAAACTTATGTTTTCAGTAACTTATGTTTTCAGGTCAAAGATTGTTTTTAATTATTTCTATATCACTGCTTTTGTAGGTTTATAAAAAAAGTTACAGTTAAAAATGTACTTTTGGCACCCCACGGTTCAAAATCAACTCCAAAATAACCCAAACTGGTTCCCAAACTTCTGAGGAAGTTCACTCAGACCAGAGGATGCCGTTTTTGCTGTAAATAAAGTATGCTTAATACCATTAAGTGGAGAAGAATTACAAGATGTGTACTAGTACCACAGAATATTATATGCATTTGCTAAGATGTAAGATACATTGCAGGTAAAACAGCCTTATGTTGAAGGCTCATGTAGACTGGCAGTGTGCCACTAAATAGGAAACAGGCCAAAACACAACAAAATACAGATTTTGTTGTGTTTTGGACAACCCCACAAGTAGCTGACAAGGCATGAAATCAGAGGGAAAGGGCTACAAATAAACTAAGCTGTTGTGATCTTGTTCTCTGGACTGCCTTCAGTGTGTTTTCAGGATTATACTATCTTTTCTGCAGCACTCGCCAAACAGTTGATGTTGTTCTTTTTTGACACAGAAATGGATACTATTAAATGGACATATATAAATCATAGATGTAGTACCAACATTTTTGGTTTAATTTCTGGTACTTGAGTTAATGGCTCAGACAGGACAGTGGAAATATTTGCAAAATATGAAATTGGTGGTTGTTCATCTTTAACTGAACCTCATGAAAGTCAACACTGCAAATGATCCATGGACATATCTAGACCACCATCCAGGTTACGTAAATGAAAAGTACCATTGTTATGTTATGCCATAAATGTAAAAAAAACAAACAAAAAAACCCCTCAAAAACACAAAAAAACTTTCATTTATGAGCCACAATGTACTGCGAAGGACGTTGTATGTTGTAGGATACGCAAACAATGTGAATTCATGAGGCTATAATTGATCACTTCCTTTGATCATTTCCTTTCATGTTGTCAAATGTAAAAACGTCATGATAAAAACACAAGTACAGTGTTACACAATATTGTCCCTCGCTTTTCATCAAATGTATGTACAATAAACAATGTATAATAAACAGGTAAAAGGTACAAGGTTGTTTATTTGTAAATATACAACACAAGGTTATATGACGAAAAGAAAGTTTGTTGTTCCTTCATGGTAACAACCTTTTGTAAGAAAATTATGTCCTAACACATTTTATTACTAAAATAAGTAATATATGCTATACTAGTCCTACAAAGAATGAACGTAGTTTATCTGTCTTCATGCCTGTTGACAATTTTCCAATTGTAAAAGTTTTTTTAAGGACTCTTTCCCAACATAAAGATTTTTATGAAAAGGTATCTTTGTTTTTTGTGTGCACATTTGTGTAGGTGTTTGGGTCTGTTTTGCCTGCACAAGATTGCAATTGTTTCGAAAGAACGCATTGATCCACTGTAATGTGTATAGGTCGGCAGACTGTGTGCTTGCTGAATTGTCTGTGTGCAGGTTTAATTTAATTTGAAATCAATGGTACAGAAAATAGACAGTCATTAAATGGCAGCTGACATACAACTGAAATACCTCTATATTGATCAGCATTACCCACAATTTCTGTTCCGATATTTGGTAGAAAGCAATTACCAAGAAAGAATTCAATGTGCGCTTGTTAACTGATTTTCTGCACCCTATTTTTTCCCCATTTCCCAGACATTTTCTAATAATGAGCCAAATTGGGTTTTTGAGGGTCTACCTCATCATTACTCACTTATTTAATGACTTATCTCATTTGAAAGTATCTTTGACAGATGGCTGATCTGTCACCAAACAGTTACATAAATAATTTTTGTAATTGGTTACTGTTATGCCCCTAGAAAATATGTCTGTGTTCGAAACGGGCAAAACTGTTGTCTGAGAAGGTGTCGAACAGGACAGCGAGGCACTGAGTGTTCGAAACGGCTCGAACGTTCTCTTCCTGTCTCCTGAGATTCCTTCAAGCTGTCCCAGTAACGGCCAGTTTTGAAGGCAGCATCGATGGTGACTTGATGCTGGCTATTACCCATAAAGCAGCGGGGCTGTGGCCGACGGAGCATTCAAAAACTGGTCAAGATGGTGGACAAACGAGATGAATTTGTGCACAATTATATGTTTTTAAAAGTTTTTAGTAGTTTACTCGCTTCGATTTTTGAAAATCTAGCAAGAACTACAAATTGAACTATAATATTAGCATGTGACTGTAACCAACCAAGTTTTTTCAGTTTGATTTCTGAGGCGTCTGTTAGCCGTTTGGCTTTTCCATAGTTACTTATGCTAAGGCTAGGGTCTCTTCTGACAGCCAGAAGAGACCATGTGGTGATCTGCTACGGTCATGTGTGAGCTTTCCCCCCGTCAGCTTCTGAGTTGCTTGCTTTTCTTTCACCCTCTTTGCTAAGGCCGTAAGTATTTTTCATCATGTAATTAAGTTATCACTTATTTTTTATTTTCTGAGAATATTTTGATGGCTAAGATGCTAATTAGTTTTATGCTAGGCTAAGTTAGCTTTACGTTTTATTGCTATTTGTTTTTACTAGCTTGATTATGTTTCACATGCTACACAGCTACGTTAGCTAAGCGGTGCTGTTTACCTTGATACTGTGTGTTTAGCTTCTTTAATGATATAAATATCTCATTGTACCGTGTTACAGTTTCACAAGATTCCCAGTAAACTTCATGGAGGTGAATCACCTGTGTCCTTGAATTTTTTGGGAGTGTTTAAACTGGATGGAAACGTAGCCCATGAGCAGATGTGCACATGCATGATACAACTGTAATAGCAGAACTAGATTTGTGATTGGCCTGAGTACCATGTGAAATGCTTTTTGTCCTTTTGTTTCTATTTGCAATTGTGACCTGAATGCAGGTGCTTGCATGATAACCCAGTTCATTTGAGAAGCTGCTCTTTCAACAAAGCCTTTAATCATAATCTGACCACTGCTTTTCATAATAGTGTGATCCTGAATGCCCTGACAGCTCAGATGTTTGTTTTACACTGCTCATTGCTGTGACTTTGGCACACTGCTCAAGCTGCATTTGATTGTGTGTGAAATTGTTTGAATTGATTATCAAGATTGTAAACATACAGTAAATGATTGTACTCTGGAGTTCGAACAATAATGGCAATACATAAATGGCAGTGACAGTACTTTCCTTTCACTTGAAAGACATAGGAAAAATGTTCTGTGCTTTTCTACCAAACAGACACAAAGGCACATAAGCACCTATACAGCACATTTCACAGATTCTGCAGATTGGGGTCTCTAACCCTCTCTTACTTTATTTCACACAGCCTGGTCCCCCTAACAGCACTTTTTAGGCTTGACCTCTAGGGATTGTGAAAATTTGTATTTGACCAGCCAATCAGATCAACACATTCCTCAACCACTTTCCTTCAGTAGGGAGATGACAATATAACTGAACATGGGTTTGTCTGATACTTATGACTTCCCAGAATACTTGTTGGTAGCAGTGGGCCTTTTTCCTGTAATTCCCTCAAACTGCAGTGTGCATGCCACTGCATCAGACTCGCCTTTTAATTCTCCAGAAAGTGATGGTGGATTGTCACATTCAAATTCCAACACCTCTATGTCCACAGATCTACAGTTGGTGTATGCCAAGGCTTGCTGACAATGTTGTAACATCACAAAATATGCATGTTCCTTCTGTCTTTCCAGTTTGTGTCCTACCAACCATATCAGAAGAGAGAGTTCTAGGTTAAAGGTGAAGTGGAGTGGAGTTTTGCAGAGGCCTGAAACTAAAAACCTAAAAGCCAGCATGTACCTGTGTTATTGCTTTACTCACCACCCAACATAGTGCGTGTATGTTAATGCAACGCACAGGCTACGCTTATTTGCTCTTCCCACTGGGCAATCTGCATTTACTTGTTTCATGGAGCAAAATAGCCTGAACCCCATGTAGCAGAACATGTCAGCAGAGCCATGTGTTCTTATCATTCACTCAACAACACACCACATTCTAAAAAGAAATGCACTTAATGATACTGTATGCTGCTCACATAGCACGTTTATTTCAACCACAAACCATAGACTGTATAAACATGGAGCTAGTCTCCAAACGTCACCTGTAGGTTCCTGAAAAGTGGCTATGAAGCTTGGTGTAGTGGCTCCTGTCATCTCTATCTTGGCAGTGCCAATGGGCAATGATCAGAGCAATGATCAAGAGGCAACGCGTTGGTGAAGCTAGCAGACAGCTAGCTGGCAACCTCAAAGCGACCAGGCTCTCAATTATGCATAACTTTGAGCCACAATATAATTTAAATGGTTAATTTATATAAAATGTCAGCCCCCATACAGTTGTCATCATGTGGAAATTAGCAATAGAGACCAAAACCACTTTTACTTTTCTGTCAAGATGGCTTTTGACCCAGTCTGGTGACAATTTGAGGAAGCTTTTGGCACTTTTTTGACTTTTTTCCCCCCAACTCTGTTTTTTAGCTTTTTGTACATTATATTTCCCTTCTTTAGGATACAGTACAGGATATCCATAGCTTTATCTCATATATACTGCAAATGCTAATGACATAAATATTGGATTTTCTAAATTAAGCTACAGCATGGAATATCGCTCACCTGATTCATATTACTTTTGCTGAAAGAAAAACATGAAACAGTTCTTTATTTATTTACATTCTAAATTTTAAAAGTGTTTGTAGAGGACTGTGGCATAGACAAACATTATGCATTAACTCACATTCCAGCTTCGTATAAATTATTATCTTTAAACAGCAGTCAAAGTCTACACTTAGACCTTTCCACTTAATTAAACTGCAGTGTATGTTTGTAATGAATATGCACATGTGAGATTACATGAATGAGTGTGCTGTAGAGTAGGCTATGTGTAAATTAAACTGTTTCTGTCTTCATCTACTCAGATTCTAGTGCATAAATGTGAGCTTTAGCAAGCCGAGTAATCCACAAATTAAATTTAGCTCTGTTTAATGAAACAGTACCATTGATGGTGACAGCCAGGACTTGTGGCATGTTCATAATGGATGACTTTGCTAAGATGACTTACAAATCAACAGCTAACATTAAAGCAAGTTTTCAGTTTTCAGTATTTTGTTCTTCACTATTATTGTCAAAGGAGAACACTCTGTTTTTTCTTTTTGTACCTTCTTTTGGTCTTACATCTCTTTTGTCTCCTGTTTCATCCTCACTTTTAAAGTACTGCCCTTCAACTGTGAAATGCATTGGTTTTCTTAAGATCAAGGTAAGCGTGTGTGTGTGTGTGTGTGTGTGTGTTTGCCTCTGCATGTGTGGGTAAAAATATCCCTCTCTTTTGGTCCTTTTTATGTAAGAACTTATAATAACTTGTTATTTATGCATGAAAACGTTGGTTCAGTGGTCACATGACAGTCGAACTGTGTGAATGCATAGATGTGTTTAATTAGATCCTAGTATGTGCAACACTTAAAAATGCAGTGTGTTCCACTAAAGCTGTGAGACAGGTCACAGTGACTTGCCTTGCAGAGTTTTCCTCATAACGTTCAATTTCACTATGAAAGGTCAGGGCAAACACTTACACAAAGCATCACTAATTGATTTGAAGTGAAAAGGGAGTGCATTAAAGACACTAAACTGAATGAAGATTGTGTGTGAGTAAAACAATGTGTATGTGCATGTGTGTAGGAGGGCGGGGTTATTTCTGGGTGAGTGCATGGGTGTGCAACTCTGCGTGTCAATGTGTGTGTGTCCATGACAATGTGTTTGCGTGTGTGTAATTGGCCTGACGTGGTTTGTGTATTTCAGCCCAGGGGAGGTAAGTTATTGGACTGACCTCTGTAGTGTGACAACAGTAGAGTCTGAGGCAATCTAAAGGCCCAAACATCAGCAGCCACCAGCAACCAAAACACATTAAAGATTAAAGCAGTCGCTCAGAACAAAGCCACTGGTGTGTGGTTTGTTAAAAGCAGACTTTGTGTGCATCGTCTGTTCCGTTGGGGCTGGCGGGGGGCTGTACATGTTCGTGTATGTGTGTGCTTGAGTGTGTGTATTTAGGAATTTGAGTCATTGTTGTGTGGATGGCTATTTGTGAGTGTTTATGAATCCACAAACGGCCACTTTGAAAGCCACTTAATACTGGTGTGTGTGTGTGTGTGCGTGTTAGTTTATGTGTAAGTTAGTGAAATATGGCTGCAAAATTAACTATGAATTTCCAGTAAGTTTTAGTGAAGGGGTTTGTTCTGTGTTCACAGCAGACATGCATTTCTGTTTCAGTGAGAGACATTTTGATGGCCATGACTGTGACTGTGATGAGGGCTGTGTGTATGTGAGTGTGGATCATGAAGGAGAAGATTTTGGCAGGGCAGAAAGCAGCTAACACCTCCTTGTTAACTTAGAATCTGTCCGCTTGTTAACAACATCTTCAGAGTAAAGGTGACTGAAAAGCAACCTTGTTAAAATGAGTCATTTTAAGATGAGTGAGTGTGTGTGTAGGTGTGTTTGTGTGTGTGTGTGTGTGTGGGAGGGGGAGCATGATGTGCGTGTGAGTGTGCAAATCTACATTTCTGTATTGTTGTTGCATGGTGTGACGGGGCAGATTGTGTCAATGTGAGAAAGAAGACAAAGTCAAACTGGAAGAGGAAGTTAAAAACAAGGGAGGACAAACTGTGCTGAGTGACAGGGAAAGGAAAGAAAGCAACACTAGACAAAATACAGTATAATATGACAAGAAACAGTCTGAATGTCAAACAGCTTGCAAGGGGAATTTAAAACAGAGATAAAGGAAGAAAACAGACGCAATACTGGCTGAAACTTTGAGAAAGATATCATATACTGAACAAGATAAAATTAAAGATAAAAGACACTCATGCTTATAGAAGAAGCTGTCAAACTTTCTGTTCTCCTCTCTGCTGCTGTCAACTATCATCCCATGACCACCACAGTGTCTAAACTATAGATCATAGAATCCGGGGGTTATTCCATTCTACTCACAGCTTCACCATTCCCTTAAAATATGATGTCACGAATTGGAGTCTGAGTGTGAAGGAGTAATATTTTATTGCGATGTATACCATTGTGTTAAGCCATTGCGATCTCTCCTGATCGCAATGGCTTGTACATGATTAGCATGACCCTTGTGCAACTCTTTAACACAAGTGAGGCAACTGTGTATATACCCTAACACTGAAAGTATGGACAGAAAAGGAATATAGACAGCAATAGAAGACAAGAATAATGAGGATTTATGTCTCCTTTAATGATTGTAATCAGTACCATGACTCAAAAAAAGCACAATTGAAAAAGTCATAATGTGTAACAGTGACAGGTCCTTGACCTCCTAAGTGTGGACTAAGTTACAATATACACTACTGCTTTCCTACTGTAACATGACATTATATAGCCATGACAAACAATTGTTACACTTTGGACAAAAGATATGAAATGCTTCAGCAAAGTATAAAATAGACAAGGAGAAAGAGGAAAATTAGGAGATCCACAGGGAGAGCAACAAAGAACAGCCACTGCTGTTTCAGCACAATCTCCTCCATGGTCCCAAACCTCTCAACCAGTATTTTAACACAGTAAAAATTGTTTCCCTGTGTGTGCATTTGTGTGTGTGTATCCACGCCTAAGGGCTGCCGAAGGGGATTCTGTCCATGCATGAGCAAATGTTGTGTTTTTTACTTGCGTCTCAGCTTATAAGACGCAGTTAAACACACATACACACACAGACATTGCTAACTGACACCCAACAGTTTCTAATGTTGTTGGTTCTGAGGTTGTAAGTTTTGTCCCATGGATGAAATTAATATATTAACTCAAGTACTGGTACAGGCTAAAGTGCAACATTTGAGGCTTTACAGCATTTCCATTTTCTGCTATTTTACACTTCTACTCTACCTCATTGCAAGGGAAATGTACTTTTTACTCCATTACAAGGTTAATATTTGATCAATTTATTTGGCTTTAGTAACTGCAGTTATCTCAGATTATGATTTTTCCAACTAAAAACATTTTTTTCTGAAATGATGTTGCTAGATTACACCACACAGCAGTATTTAAATTCTTAACTTCCCCTGGAGTACAGCTAACAAAGCTTTTACACACTTTAGAGCAGCCATAGATAGGGTCAATAGGGTGAACGAAGACACACATACAGGGAGATTGGGAGGGAAGCAGACAAACACATACATGGTTATTGATCTTGCAGTTTTGTCAGAGTTGTGATTGGTTATGAGGGATGTGGTTGCTGTACTGACCCGGCAGGCCACTTGCTATCTATCACCTCAATGGTTTCACTAACACGCACAAGCATTCACACAAACACTCTGCTTCCATTCTTCTAAATCAAGTACACACACATTATAATGCACACACACGCACACACACTCACAGTCAAACTGACACAATCAATCTTCCAAAAAGGTTTTTATTGCATTAACTCCAGACGCAACACCAATCTCACAGTCAGTCACATGTTTTTTTTCTGCTTAACATCTCCCCCACGGGCCAACTTTTATTTTGAAAACAAAGGTGCAGGTTTTATTCAGTAAGGTCAGCCTACTTCAAGACAACTCTCTGCAGATAGAAACATTTGTAGGCATAAATCTCAAAAGTTTTTCCAACACCTCTTACTCCTTTTTTTCTCACTAACCTCTTATCTCCCCCCCTTTACTGTTTTTAGGTGTAACTGATGCTAACGTCACACTAATGGGGCTTTGGATGGAAGTAGGGTGAAAGGGGAAGATACAGATTATAGATATATATGTGGGTTAGGTGAGGGGTAAAGGGGGCAGAAGATAAGAATAAATGCAGGGAGATGACAAGAGGGATTCAGTGAGTTGAAAGTGGGCTGCACAGGAATTAATCAGGGAGATAGTCATTACCTTTAGCAACCTGAGGCAAACTGATCAATACAAATAATATTTCTTCAAGTCCATTCATCTATCTGCTATATTGATCTGCATTTATTTCCGTGACCTCACCCTCCGGTTTCTGTCTGCATCGTAACCTCTTTGTTTATTTACTAACTGCCTCTTCTTCTCTTGTGTGTGTGCCACAGTTTGTATAGGTTGGATAAAGGTAATAAGAAAGATTCTAGTTGGGTTATTTTAAACATAAGAATTTCCGAATTGTAGAATAAAGGTCAACTGGTATCAGGATTTAAGAGATAAACTGAAACTTAATTTCCAGACGGAAATTTAATGGGAGGTTGCATCCCATTCATCAGGTCTAAATTTGCTTCTTCATTGTCCTCACTGTAACTTTCACCCAGGATGCTGCTTGTTAAACAAATCACGTATAAGCAGTGTGAAAGCTTCATCAATGACATATCCTAGAAGAGCTGTGAAAAAACAAAACAAAAACAAAACCTTTTTATTAGCTGATATGGGCAGGCAAGTTTTGTTTAGGAAACCTTGCACCATATTGACTGTTCATGCTTGGCTGCGGTTTGGCTTCATGGCTTCCTGTGCCGTCCCTATCGGGACTTGAGACAGGTGTGTATGTGCATGTGTTTGTCAGCCTTTGTGAGTCTGAGAGGAAGAAATGGCGAGAAACCGACTCGGAGTATTGATTTCTGTATGAACGTGGAAGATTGATTTGTGTGTCTGTGTTTAAAAAAGCCTCTGTGTGAAAAGTGTCTACAAATCCATATCAAATCCATATCAGATACCCACATATTCTATACAAAATAGTTACTGGATGTGCGGTTATGTGTTCCAGGTGCACCTGTGTGTTTAGATGCTGGAGTGTGGGCTTGAGTGTCCCCTGTTCTGATTAGCCACCTGTCATGAGTAGACTCATTCTGTGCCATGCTTTCCCCCTCTCTCTCTCCCTTTCTGTTCTCTCTCAGTCCCACATTGCATGGTTCCTGCACACACACACACACACGGAAACACACTCAAAACAACTGATCTTGCACACAAAGTCTCCTGAGCTCTATGGCAACAGACCGTCGGCAACTGCTCTTGTTTACGCTGGAGATGAATGAGACAGATCGTTGCTCAACTTGCCTAAATAGTTCCCCAAACACCCAGACAGGTGGTGTGTATGTGTCTGTAGCTGTGTGTGAGTTCAGGGAATGTGTGTGCATATGAGTGTGTATGTGTGCAGTGGGTGGTTGCAGAGGGTGTGTGGTTGCATGTATGTTTCAAAGATCTAGTGGCAGGTGGCACCATTTCATTGTTTGTTTTTGCTCCTATCCCTGTCGACTTCCATCCATTCCTTCTCCCTCATTTCTTCTCCCCTTTCTTCTCTTCTTTCTTATCTTCTCCACTCCCTCTTTTCTCTCTGAAGAAGTGCAGCCCTTAATTTGAGAATAAAACTGAGGTTTGCCAGACCTAGCAATTTCCTGAAAAAAAAACATGTCAAACATTCATTCTGAGTAAAGAAAAGACGTAAAGCTGGCCCCAATCCAGTCACTTTAATTGTAAGTGGTTGGTTAAAATTGCAAAGGTTTTGAGGCGCAGAGGACGCTATTGCTGAAGTGGAGTCTGGTGAGGAAAGCAGAGGACGATGTTTATATTCTCAAGTATATAAAAAATAAACTAAGGAGGCAAGCAAATATGAGGGTAAAAGGCAGGGGCATTTCCAGGCTCTTGTAACAGTGGAGGCTTAGCCTAGCCCAGAAATCTTTCATGTTTTCACCTGTTCCCCCACTGCTGCCTAACCAAAGTAAGTCAATAAAGAAACACTACTACTACTTGTATCGAACCCCAAAAAAAGAAAAAAACGCACAGTAACTCTGTCAACTGTCTCATTTTCTTTTGCTACTTTGTTATGCCGTTTGTCAAACTTAACCATTTTTTTAGTTTAAAAAATTATAATTCAGTAAGGCTCTCAGGGATTATGTAATCCTGTAAGATATGTTTCGCCTGTATATGAACTTGTCTGCAGGCATGACGGAAGTATCCTAAAGTCTTAACTTGTGTATGTATCATCTTTTAACACCTCCACCATACATCCCAAGATATAATGCATTACTTTAAAAGAGTTGCAGGACCTTATGGAAACCAATAGCAGTGTTAAAATTTGTCACGATTCTCTGGCGCCCATTATGAATATTTTTACTGCTGCCTTTGACACGTAGTTCTGCTCCATTTTCTCTCTGCACTAAACTGCCCTGAAAACGTATTTTTATGCCCTTTTGTAACCCCCAAAAAATTATGTTTACAATAAAAGGTAAGTAAAGTTTCATTGTTAATTTGTAATGCAGCCTGGCCAGAGTGGGTAGGAAGGTAGTAGGTAGGAAGACTTAAACATTGTCTGTTCGCAGAGGTGATAATTTTATTTCCAAACAGGTCAGTGACCTATACAGATTTATTTAGAATAACCAAAAACAACCAAAAGAAACATTCCTATAAAGAAAGAAAACCCTCTGCTGGGTTTGGCTTGGTGACATCATCCTTGACCACCGTAGTCCTATAAAACAGGAAATGCTCCCCAAACAATTGTCCTGCATGGTGGAACTGAACAAAGGAACAAGCATTCATTCAGGAAACCAATTAAACAATGTTTAAACTTTGTAAAACAACCAAATAAACCTAATAAATTGGGACTGAAACTAACTTAACTAACTTGTGTGTTTACTTAACTTATCTTGGCTGTAGACTGTAACGTAATGCAAAGACAAGCAAATCGGAATAGTAAGTGGTGCAATTTTACCCATGGTAAATTACAAAAAATAAAAACTTGTATAAACTAGAAGGTGTAATATAGATAATGACCTGTATGTGACAATGGGTGAGTAAACCCCCTTTGTCACATAATTGTTTAATGTAATTTATTTGTTAATTTTTATAGTGGATAATAGTTAAAATGCAAATGTTCCCTTGAAGTAACATCATACCATTAAGGAATCCCCTCATGCAATTTTTTGGTCTTGTGCATTGGGTTCATGTACTGCTCAAAAGGATAACAGTTAACATAATTTTTGTCTCATTTTATATTAATTAATTCAACCTTTTTATTATCATCCCTGCAGAGCATATGCTTACATGGGGTTAAACACATTGGTCTTCCATTACGAGGACTGACACAAAAGTTTTCTATAGTTAATCAAAGAAAAGGACACCTCCAGTTGATGGTGCTGAGGATGAATAAGGATTTAGTAGCAAGGAAAATAGTGAGTTGCTGAAAATCCTGCAAGAAAAGTGACAGTGATTGTGAGGATGAGTCTAAGAACACAGATAAAAGATTAGTGAGGATAAACGTGCAGTTACAGGCATGAGTATAAGATAGGAATGGAATCTATTTCATAATTTGTTTTCACTTATTGATAATGTGATGCATTTTGTTGACTTTTTTGAGAATTGAGCCAAAGATGGTCGCAAGGTAACATATCTGAAGTGTACTTTCTTTTAAGCATTCATTCCTATAGGCGGTTCCACAATGTTGCCAGAGGGTAACGTTTAGACAAATAAACCTATGTAAAGAGATTATTTTTAATATTTTCAAATTTAAAATGATTGTATTTTGAACTGGAAAAGTCATTGAAATTTTCATTGAGTATTTTCATAAATTTTATTCAAACTTTAAATAGCAATTTCTTTTTCCATTCTTTACCATTATGGTACAGTGTTACTTTAAGGCAGGGGTATTCAATTAGAATTCAAAGAGGTCCAGTTAGAGAAAATTTCCCGAAGCAAAGGTCCGGAACATCATAACGA
>JAPMOB010208064.1:0-13964 GCA_029875015.1 Lepomis gibbosus
CCCCCCCAGAGTCCAGAACCCAGTTTAGTTGATGTTGGTGGATTCGGTGTTTGTTAACAGTTCTGTCCTCCTCCTGCTCGTCTGCAGAGGTCCGGGACCTGGAGGACTGTGCCCAGGTGCTGCGGGGGGTGGCCAGCTCGCCAGCCTGCCCGGCCCAGTACGGCCTGACCCTGCTCAGCGTGGTCCGACACTTGGCCCGGCTCTGCCTGAACGCCGCCAGGAACCAGCTGAGCCCCCGAAACCTGGCGGAGAGCTTCAGCCCGCTGCTGTTCAGACAGACTGCAGGGTCAGTGATGAAAACACAGACACAGAGACACGACTAACACGTCTGTCTTCAGCAGCGAGGTCCTTCATTAACACACTGCACCCCTAAACTCTGAAGATCAGGCCTCAGACCGACCCTTCCCAAAGCACAGCGGCTGTTGTAGTTGTTTGATAATTAAAGGTGAACCTACAGCTGCACAAATAAAGTTTAAAAGGTGTGAAGTAAATATAAATAACTATGGGAAGAAAATCTAAATCAAGAAAAGATTTGAGAGCATAAAATCAGACAGACAGAAAGAGCAACTCTTACAGGAGAGTTACACAACTCGTGTCTGTGGAAATGACGTTTGCCCAAATAATTAGTCATGAGCAGCAAAAAATAAATATGTCCTTACAGTAAAAGTGTAAGACTCATCAGTTAGTCGTGGAAAATAATCACTTCCATGATTCAAACATTTATTTAGAAGTTCCAGGTCTGAGCTGGTTGAGTTTAAATAGAAGGTTGGAAATGATTTGTGATGTGATTTCATTGTGTTTGCACGGGTTTTTGGGAAATGTTGCAACTTCAGTAGGAGTCTCTGTTCCTGTTTCAGGTCTGAGTCCGCTCTGGATCTTCTGGTTCAGGTTCTGGAGGTTCTGATAACCAGCGAGCTCAACATGAACCAGGCTGCACCAGGTGTGTGTTTGTGTGTGTGTCGATATTGACCATCAGCTATGAACAGCGCGCTGACCCCTCTGTTTTCTCACGTATCAGCTGAGCTCCTTTCGTGCTCACTAATAACCGTTTTTGAAGCTGGGTCTCAGATATTGGCAGCGTTGTGTTGGACAGATCTGTCAAATGTGTTTGTGAGAGAGGGAATAAAATAAATCGATGTCTGGGGAAGCGCTGCGTTACGTGCCCTAAAGCAGTAAATCAGAATATGACGCCAATCTGCAGGAAATATAAAAGGTACAGGGCTGCTTTGTAGTTGCTTCGTGCTACAAACACACAGAGCGTGTAAGTAAGAGTCGGCCTTTATTAAAATACGGTAACATAAAATAAAACAATACTGGTATTTACACACATACACAGATTCACCAAGAACAATCTGCAGTGCATTTTTTGAGTTTGCATCTAGTGAGAACTTAAACTGCAGCAACCAGATGATATGAAAGTTGATTCATTTTTCGAGATCGACCTAACTGGGACATCATGATGTCTGGAATTGGTCCAGCAGCGAGCGAGCGAGCAGCGAAACGGGGCTGCAGCGCGATGTTTTGGTCAGAGTTCGTCCTCTAAAGATTTCGTTTCTGCCGCTGACAGGCTCAGAAGTGTCTTATGGAAAAGAGAGAGAGCTTTTTAAAAGGAGTAAGATCCTTTTTGTTTAACCGGAAACATTCGCTCAGGTCGAAGCCACCAGACAGTCACTTCACCTGGCTGCATACTAGAGTTGCTGCCTCTGTCGGTTAGTTAGTGTTGTCATGTGACTTTAGTGGAAACAGATTATTTGCTCAAACTGGAGCAATAAAAAAAAAAAGTTGGCCCATATAGACACAAACGTGGGAGTTTAAGGCTGATAAGTTGAAAAGAAAGTCACTGTTTAATAAGAAAACCCAAGATGCAAAAGCTCCTCCGCCTTCTTAATAGGACAGCCGGTCAGCTGCGACGGCTTCAGGTCCGGAGTCCTCGGTTATCACTTCCTCTGACGGCAGCGCCGCGCTGGACCTGCGTCAACGCCACGAGCCGTTGAGCTGTTCGCCTAATGTCAGCTGTTCCACACATTTTCCATCCTTACGACATCACGGAGGGACGGATGTGATGAAATAATCTATAAATATAAAGATTTCCTGACGGCATCAAAAAGGTCGAGCTAAGAGTTTCCAATGTCAGATTTATAAACACGTTGGCTTTTTGTTCGAGGATCGTCCGGCTGCCCCTGGTGGTGTTTAACTTCCTGTGTGTGTAAGACAAAAGGATTGTTGGTGCTGGTTGAAACTCGATGTGTCGGCGCCGTTGATGATATGTTGAACTCTCTTTGACCTAAAGATGACAGAAGTCTGTTTCGACATCACTTCCTCTGAATTTGTCATCTTTAGTCTGTTGGTTGGATTGTGATGAAACATGGTTCAGAAGTTCAGGTTCCCCCTCAAGATGAACAGCAGTGACCTCGGTGACCCCCTGACTCTTCATGCGGGCGTCACCCTCGAGGTGTAAAAGTAAAAACATCGTGTTTCGAGTCAGAACAGAGTGAAGATGTTTAATCTAAATAAGAGACAAGCTGTTTGAAGAGCACTTTTTCCAGGACCTTTAGATTAAAATATGCGGTGGTGATGGAGCAGTGGAGAAGACGCCTGCCTTTGGTGTGACAGACCCGGGTTCAATCCCCCATCGTGTCCCTGAGCGAGACACTTAACCCCTCGTTGCTCCAGAAGCGTCAGCTAAATGAATAAATGTAAAATGAATCCACCTCTGAGCTCCTTTTTGGGCTTTAAAGCCCCCCATGTTCTCGCTTTTTAACAATCTGTAGGCTCAGACCTGCGGCGACGCAAACAACATTGTTCACATACTTACCTGCATGTACCTGGGGATTAAACGTGAATCCACCTGGGGCAGTCAGACCAGGGCCGGATCATCCCTGAGCGACACCGGAATATCTTCTATGACAGTTTCCAAATTTGCGAAAGCAAACATGGCGCCTCTCCAGGAGGTTATTATTTTAATGTGATTATTGATCAGCTTCAGGAAGTTTTCTTCAAAACATCCTGCCAATAATCTCCTTCGTTCAGTCTGCTGCTGCTTTTGAGTTTTATGTCGTTACCGCCACGTGGGCGAGAGAGGGGACCAGGTGCGCTCAGGATGACGGCGGCTGACTTTCACCGACTTGATAGACTTAACGTGAGCGGCAGGTGGCTGCAGGGGCGGGTTAGAAAAAACGTCGCCATCAAGTCGGACATATTCTACCTGCATCAGCTGAGCTGAGCGAGATCAGGCAAAAGATGGTTCCAGCTTTGTGCAGCTGGAGAAAAGCAACTGCGGCCGCCGGACTCGCCTCCTTGCTCCGGCGAGGTTTCAATGTCACGTATAAAGTTCTGCTGCTGACCTGCCTGATCCTGATTTACCACGCTCATGCGCTGACCTGGATCTTGCGGACGCTTAGCGTTAATTTCACACAAGCTACGCTCCAAAGGAACGCAGGATCCACGTGGCGTTATTAATACATTCATACAGCCAGCCTCAGCTGTGCTTTGTGTTTACAGCTGATTAGCTGATGTTAGCATGCTAACAGGCTAAGCTAAGGTGGTTAACATGGTAACCATTGTACCTGTTTATAATCAGCATGTCAGCGTTTAGCTCACAGGGCCTCACATGGCTGCAGTTTTATAAATGATTAATAAATAAACCAATAAAATCATTGAGTGGGTCAGCGAGCAGTTTCTCATTCAGTCGTTCATTAACTGTCCGTCAGTCATTCATTGATTCATCCGTTTACTGAGTCAGTCGGTCGGCCTGAAACGATGACATCATCCATCCACACAGGGAAGGATGCAGCAGAGCAGAGGACGGGAGGGGAGGGGGGTGTTGCCTCAGTGATGTCACTGCCATCGCAGGATTGGCTGGGGCCGGCGGTGATGTCACACATCTCCAAGCTGCTCTCCTGAGCTTTGAACTGAAGCTGCTTTTCAGAGGAGGGAGAGAGGGAGACGGACGGAGAGAAAGTTGCGTCGTTTTAAATCTCTCACGCTGAAGGACCTCTGCAGATGTTCGATTCATGCAACAGCGGGATGGTTTTTTATTTCCAGGCTGCTGGCGTCTCTGTAGACGAGTCTCAGTAAAGGTGAACGTGTAAAAGATCCACCTGCAGGTGCAGAGAGAGAGAGAGAGAGAGAGATAGGAGATCCTGCAGATCCCTGTCATCAGTGCCGTCGAGGATCTTTTAAATTCGGGTGACGAGTCGAAAAAGAAAAAATAGAGCTCCGTTTGGAGACAGGAGCCCGGACCCGCTTCCTTCCAGATGACGTCAGTTTTTCTGAGGCTGGACCAGAGCGCCGGGCCGTGGGGCAGGACGTCATGAGATCCAGCAGAGAAGGATCCGGGTTTGGTTTCACCTCTTAAGCGCGCACCGAGGTGGGTGAAGGTTTAGAGGGCCGCCATGGAGCGAGAGGACGGAGGGAGGGCCGAGCCGGCGAGAGGACGGGACAAGATCCTCTGCTACATTAACATGCAGAGTCCAGGTAGGAGCTCAGACCTGAACCTGGAGCGGTTAAAGGGGACCAACACCTGGTGAGGGGTCCAACTGGATACAGATGGCCGCTGTTTTTATCGCACGTGATGATTTTAAATCTGTCGAGTGTTTTATGTATTTATGGTGCTTCTCTAAAGATGTACGTAAACGTGTTTGTGATCCTACGCAGAGAGAGAAGGGTGTTGTGGGTAAAAATCGGTCGCAGAGGAGCCGACCATCGCGCCTCCCAAATCTCTATGCGGACAAACGGCCTGATTGGCCGGTCTTCTTTTTTCTGGCGTAGTTCGGCCGCAGACTTGTCGTTCTCTTGTCCACGTTCGTAAATCTAAATTCTTTCGTTTCACAGATGTCGTGTTCGTTCACTCTCTCTGAGGTGAAACTGACTTCTCCTTCTTCTTCTTTACATTGTGGTTTAATAAACGCGGCTGATTCCTATTGGACACGAACGTTATTCAACCAATCTGTACAAGTATAAAGAAACTGACACGTGTCCGTCTGTCCACCTTTTTTCTGATGGCTGTATTTTATGGACTCTACATGTGGGTGGGTTCCTGCAGGTAAGGAGGTTCTGTTAGGAGTTAGTAATGACGAGTATCTTTACCAGAGGAGGAAAGAGTACTGAAATATTGTACTTAAGTAAAAGTACTGTTACGTTGATGAATTTTATTTAAGTGACGTTACTGGTATAAAAATCTGCTCAAGTAAAAAGTAGCTCATTTAAAGTTTCCTCAGAGTAAAACTTAGAGTATAACTTATTTATAATGATTTTAAAATCTTATTTATAGGCCTTCTAATTCTACTTATTTAATTAAATCAGTCTTTTGTGATTAATGAGGGCACAAAGCCAGAAAATTGGAAACACTGAAGTCATATCTCTATTTGTTACACAAACAGGTGGTCGTTTTAATGGGACTTTATAGGTGTTTGCACAATACTTTTTTTTTTATTCACACAGGCCCGAGCATAATTAACTAGTTACCAGCAGGTTGTTGCTGCCAACCAACATTAACGATGTCACGCACCAATCTTTTTGGCTAATTAGAGCAAAGCCTCCCACCAAACTATGAAAACGTCTTTTACAATCTACCTGTGGTCCAAGCAGGGTGCAAACCACGGCGGAGCACGGCACCTCTTACTCTGTAACGGCTGTGAAGTACAGTACTTCAAACAAAACATACAGAAGTAAAAGTGAAATTACAGATTATAAAAACGACTTTAAAAAGTACAAAAACTACTCAGTTACATTAACGTTGTGTGCGGCGTCGCTTCCCTCCACCGAAGCTCAGCATGGAAACACAGAAAGGGAATTTTGTTCTAAGACGGACTTCAGGTGGTTAAATGCGACCATGTGACGACACTGAAAGGAACCTGTGGTAGAGAATCATCAGCTGAATCTGCAGCTTCATGAAGTGACTTTCAGCTGCTTGTTTGTCCGCCTGCAGCTTCCTGTCCTGGTTTTTCAAACCCGCCGTCCACGAGCTGCTGCAGACCGACAGTCAGAGAGCAGCTGATGAACACAGTGATATGGGGGGGGGGNGGGATTAATAGGCAACCTGAGTCTATTGGAAGACCAGCTTTGAGCAGTGGGCTCAAGCTACATCGTTATTATCTTATTGCACATTTATTACAGAATAAGTGTAACTTTATTTAACACATAAAACATACGTGCACAAATCTGAGGGATCCTTATTGAGATTGTTTATATTGTTTAAAAGTCTCCATCGACCGACACAACCTCATTAGATTTCAACTCTCGGATCTGTTTCAGCATCGAGCTGCATCAGTCAGTGAGGACCAGCTCGTGTTATGGACATGAAGTTGTGCTCCGAGTGGGACATTTTAAACAGAGTAAAAACCAACTTGCCAGCGCTCACTGGTGCACAAACTGTTTCTAAATGAGCTCAAACATCATTTGTAATCATTGACAGGCTCTAATGTGTCTGTGAGGAGCTCAGATGATGTATCAGTCGCTCCACTTTCTCTCTAAGTAGCTGATCTTATGACAGACTCCCAGAACGATCGGCCGTGTGTGTGTGATTGTGTGGAGGATGGAAAACTCTGAAGTGATTGATTCACTGTCACGCTTTTAATTCCCTCTCTCTCTCTCTCTCTGTCTCTGTTGCAGCTTTGCCTCCTAAACCGGTGAAGTCTGCGGCTCCAGCAGCTGCCAGCACTTTCAACAACAGCATCTCCCTGCAGGACGCCGAGTGGTACTGGGGAGACATTTCCAGGTAACACACACACACGGAGCGATCGGCCAAAACATTATGACCACCGACAGGTGAAGTGGGTAACACTGATGGTCTGGTTATCATGGCACCTGTCAGCGGGTGAACATTGTGTCCTCATAGATGATGTTAGAAGCAGGAAAAAAGAGAAAACGTGAGGATTTGAGTGACCTGCAGGTGGTCATAATGTTCTGGCTGATCGGTGTACGTCCAGGCTAAATGCATAAAGATGCACAGCATTTATAGCCTGAGCTGCTTCCCAGTGGCCGACCTCTGATGGGCCTTTAAAAGTAGAAAACCACTAAACTCCATTACAAGACTCATTCGCTCATTACGGACCACATGACCGATCCCTGGAGTTTAAGAGGATCCCAGTCAGGATCCAGTTGAGGCTTCTAAATGGCTTCAGGTTTACAGAGTGGTGATGTGTTTTTATGCGTTTGTAGAGAGGAAGTGAACGAGAAGCTGAGAGACACGGCTGACGGCACCTTCCTGGTTCGAGACGCCTCCACTAAGATGCACGGAGATTACACACTGACTCTGAGGTAAACTGTCCGTCTGTCATCAGCACCAAACCAAGTCCTCTTGAGGACAGAGACCGCTTCATGTCCATCACAGATAAATCACAGCCTATCATTTTAAATCGGTTTGTTTTGAACAAATGTCCTCTGACCACCTGCAGGAAAGGAGGCAACAACAAACTGATAAAGATCTTCCATCGGGAGGGGAAGTACGGCTTCTCCGACCCCCTAACCTTCAGCTCGGTGGTGGAGCTCATCAACCATTACCGCCACGAGTCCCTCGCCCAGTACAACCCCAAACTGGACGTCAAGCTGCTGTACCCGGTCTCCAAACACCAGCAGGTATGTAGACTGTGTGACGGGCAGCCGCTCCTGTTTCTCTCGTGTCGGTCTGTCAGCTGTGGAGTCGTCTGATTGGTCTCGTCGTTGTTGTTCAGGACCAGGTGGTGAAGGAGGACAGCATCGAAGCTGTGGGGAAGAAGCTCCACGAGTATCACCTGCAGTACCAGGAGAAGAACCGCGAGTACGACAGACTGTACGAAGAGTACACCAGGACCTCACAGGTACACTGTGATACCCGACAGTACACATACAAGTACCTCTAAATTGTAGTAAATGTATTTAAAAGAGATATGAAGCACGATGAGGTTGGTTAACAGCCTCGACGAAGATATCAGCAAAGATAGAAACACTAGAGATACAACAGATTTTCTCCTCTTCGTCCCCCAGGAGATCCAGATGAAGAGGACGGCCATCGAGGCGTTCAACGAGACCATAAAGATCTTCGAGGAGCAGTGTCAGACTCAGGAGCGCTTCAGCAAAGAGTACATCGAGAAGTTTCGTCGGGAGGGAAACGACAAAGAGATCCAGAGGTAGGATGAGACCTTTATTTTTTATTTAAAAGCAAAAAGGTTTGTTTTCCAGTCGGAAAAGGTGTAACAGGCTCCAGTGGGATCAGTGTTCATGTTTGCAGAAGCATGACGTCATTCCAGTGGAGAGTGAAGGACACCAACAGATAAACACCCACATCAGGACCAGTTTAGACCAGTTTACAGAGGGATTTGTTAGATTTCCTGTAAGCATGTAGGAGTAGCTTTAAAACAAAACAATTCATCTTTATTCTCACCACAGAAAGCAAATTAAAATATTTACTCTTTACTAAAAGTTATGTTTGTTCAAACTGGTGTTTTTTTGTTAAGACTCTGGTTGCTGGCTTCATTCATCATTGAGAACTCTTAAGAAACAGGATGAGGTTAAAACTGCTGCTGCTTAAATGTTCAGTTAAATGTTGAGTATTTATAAATCAGATTGTCTTTCCCTTCTTGTAAAACATTAAACGGCCCATATTTGATTCTCTCTGGCACATGTGTGCGTAAATGTAAGAGCTGAGTCATACTAGACAAACACAAATGTTCCAACCACATCAGAAGACTAAAGAGTTGTTCTGAACGTCCACGCTGAGAAAGACACAGAGGCGGAAGACGTTCACCGCGCTGACCTCAGTTGGTCACATGAGAAGTGACAGGAATAGTTGTGAAGAATGAAAATGGAGAGCGAACAGATGAATCTAGGCCGTGTGATCGCCGTCACGCTTTCATACTGTGGCTGGTCTGATTGCTTTCTTGAACCCGCTGAAGCTGTTAAAACCTGTTGGTTAATTTATGCACAGATTTCAGCTGGTTTGGATCAACTCCTGAACACCTGCTGTGGTAGCTTTAAATGAGGGAAACATCTGCACACGGCGATAAAGTGCTGCCACGTTAAAGGAGCTGCATGTGAAGTTCACTGCCACTCAGTGTTGCATGTCAGACCAAAACCAATGGGCCTTACTGCCCACCAGACTCCATTGAGAAAAACAGTAATTTTACCTGGCAGATGGTTGTTCAACATTCAAAGTGGATATAAAGAAAGTAAAAGTCTCTGATCTCTGCACAGGATCATGGAGAACTACGAAAAGCTGAAGTCTCGGATCAGCGAGATCGTGGACAGTAAGCGACACCTGGAGGTGGACCTGAAGAAACAGGCCGCCGACTACAGAGAGATCGACAAGAAGATGAACAGCATCAAACCAGACCTGATCCAGCTCCGCAAGACCAGGGACCAGTACCTCATGTAAGAGACTCAGACACACACGCAGAGATCACGTTAAGGCTGTGAGGTTGAACACGTTACACTAACTGCTGTGTGTGTTTCAGGTGGCTGACCCAGAAGGGAGTTCGTCAGAGGAAACTGAACGAGTGGCTCGGCCTGAAGAACGAGACCACAGAGGAGTAAGTTTGATAAACTGACCCTGATGTTTAAAGTCTCTCTTTGCCGCCCCCCGGTGGTGGCAGCTAGAACGACACTGTGGCAGGCAGCAGTGCACGCCAGCGCCACGACTCTGGCATCAGTCAGTCAGTGTCGGTGATGCAGGGCCATCAGGTGCTGTTGTATTTATTATTGTTCAGAGGGCACAGGGAACATCAGCCAATTAATCACAGGAAAATAAGTCAACTATTTTTACAAGAGCTGCAAAGAGTCGACCAGTCATCTCTTAAATTTTATAGACTGAATCAAGAAAAAATAGCTCACATATTAGTCAGTAATGAAAATATTTAGTTGCAGCTGATTAATAGATTAAAATGTCTGCAAAGCTTTTTGTGGAGCGGAGGAATGTTTCTCTTTAAAAGAGGCTAGTAAGTGGCCCCTCAGTGAAGACGTAACCTTCACCTTTGGCCAGTTTAGAGACTTTACAGGCTCAGTGATTTATTACCATGGAAACAGCACATGTTTGGTTTGGCCACAAGGGGGCGCCGTTCACAGCTTCTCTGCATTCAAATTATAGCATGAACATTTGTTAGCATCCCGACCTCGTGTGTTTGTCCTGCTAACACGTCCTCTGNCCCCCCCCCCCAGTGAGTACAGCATGGTGGAGGATGAGGAGGACCTTCCTCACCACGATGAGCGTCTGTGGCGTTTAGGAAACATCAACCGCACTCAGGCCGAGTCGCTGCTCCGCGGGAAGAGGGACGGGACTTTCCTGGTCCGAGACAGCAGCAAGCCGGGCTGCTACGCCTGCTCCGTGGTGTAAGGCTCACCTGTTTACCTCTTTATTTACCTGTTTACCTCTTTATTTACCTGTTTACCTCTTTATTTACCCCCTTATTTACCTGTTTACCTCTTTATTTACCTGTTTACCTCTTTATTTACCCCCCTTATTTACTTGTTTACCTCTTTATTTACCTGTTTACATCTTTATTTACCCCCTTTATTTATCTCTTTAACTCTTTATTTATCATTTACCTGTTTACCTGTTTATCTACCTGTTTACCACATTTCTCTACATGTTTACCATGTTTGTTTACCTGTTTGTTTACCTGTTGACCTCTTTGTTTACCTCATTTTACTTGCCTGTTTACCTTGTTTGTTTACTTGTTTACCTGTTTACATGTTTACCTTGTTTATCTCTTTACCTGTTTATCTCTTTATTTACCTGTTTACCTTGTTTGTTTACTTGTTTACCTCTATACCTGTTTACATGTTTACCTTGTTTACCTCTTTACCTCTTTGTTTACCTGTTTGTTTACCTTGTTTACTTGTTTGTTTACCTCTTTGTTTACCGGTCTGTTGCCACTTGCCGTTTTGATGTTGTTCCCCCGTCTCATCTAACCTCCGCGTGTCTTTCTCCCCCTCAGTGTGGACGGAGAGGTAAAGCACTGCGTCATCAACAAGACCGGCACCGGTTTCGGTTTCGCCGAGCCCTACAACCTGTACGGGTCTCTGAAGGAGCTGGTTCTGCACTACCAGCACACCTCGCTGGTGCAACACAACGACTCGCTCAACGTCACGCTGGCCTTCCCCGTCTACAGCCAGCAGAGACGGTGACCCGCCAACGCCACGAGCCGATCTCACGGAAACGGACCAGTACCATGACCACACGAGACAATGACCCGTCCTGGTGCTGCAGATCACATGATTAAAACAACCAATCCAGTTCACTGAAGACTGAAGCTTTAAGGTTAGAGCTTTGTTACATCCCGTATATGAACATTTTATTGTGAAAATCTTCACGTGGAGCTTTACGAACTTCCTGTGAGAAAAACAACCTGCAGCTCCTCCTGATCAACGCTGCAGCTGAAAACACGTCCAGGTGGTTCGGTGCCGAAGATCAACACATTTCAAGGTCGGATCACACGGGAACCTGTTTGTTTTCCACCACCGAGTATCGATCACATTTTTACTGAAACAAAGCCGTTCACTAAGTTCACCTTGAGCCTTGGCAGAGACCCACCTGTCTGTGTGCCGCTGAGCTCCAGTAACAGTTTGGTTTTTGTTTCCTTACTGTCTGAGGAAGCAGATTTGATTCCGGACTTCAGCTTCTCAACTTTTCCCTTTGTTTCTTTAACATCGAGTGAAGCTGCGATGGTCGAGTTCGATCTGACGGATCCTCTGCGGATCCATTGACAGCTTCTCAATTTACAAGATGGCCGCCTGCACCGCAAACAATAAAGTAACGTTTTTGGAACCCGGTCCTCACAAGTCTCAGGATCAGGATGTGAAGTTGCTCTGTAAAGCTAGTTTTCCCCTGAAGGAGCCTTGATGTGATCAGGTTCAGTCATTTTGACGAGCGGAGTTTGAACAGACGCTTCAGGCTCGTTCAGAAACGCGTCCCGTGTGATCCCGACCTCAGACGTGTCCCAGTGGTTTTTATGTTAGTTTTTTTCATTTCCGCTTCCTGTCCGTGGAGACTCGAGGTACTGAACTGGTCAGAGCTAGGACTCCTTAATCATGACATTGTAGAGCTGATCCAGCACGCTTCAGCAGGACAGAACCACGACTGGACCGGACTCTGTGGACTGATGATGACGATGATGATGACGATGATGTCAAAGGCAAAATGGCGGACAATCTTGAAAGACTTTTTCTTGTGAAACACTGTGAGCGACTGAACGAGGTTTAAAATGAGGGCGAATCGACCGACCCGCATTCTTACATCAGGAGACCTGCTTCATCCAAAGACTCGACCCCCCCAGAACATCCCATCAGCAGCGTTCTTCAAGGTCCTGTTTCTTCAGGTTTCTAAGGATTTGTTTGGTTTGCCGCCTCAGAGTGTCGTTTAATTTCTCCGAGCGGACGGACGCATGATTCTTGTACTCTTTCATTTCAATATCATTTACTGGCGCTGGAACTGATCTCTCTGGATCTGCTCGGAGGATTTCCAGTTTCATGGACAATAAAACGCCTGTAAAGAAACGTGAAACGATAAAAAGCTGAATCACGATGTTTCGTCTTTATGGATTCTTTTTTTCTCTTTGTGCTTTAAAGACATTTGACTTCCTTTTTTAAAGAGAAACCAGGTACAGCAGGTGAAGCTGTCTGCAGGTATCACATCTGTTCTCAACCACCTGGTAACTTCCTCAGCTTCGAGCTTTTGTTCCTCCACTTTGGTCGCTTTGGAAATCACGTCGCTAAATGTTTTGGAAACGTCCTGAATAGTTGGAGCTCTTTATTTCTTTTCTTCAGATGATGCCTGAAACAAATTGAGTGATTCCTCCGTCACTGAAACCAAACTAGTGAACCCAAACAAACATCTGTAACATTAACAGTGAGACGTTTAGGAATAAAGACTGTTGGTCTGAACGTCTGAAGGCTTTTACACCGTGAGAAACATCTGAAATCTGAAGCCAAAAAGACGAAAGTTGCTAAATAAGACGTTTCCTCCATTTCATCAGTGAGCTGTAATTAATAGTTGATCATTCTGCTGTTCATTACCAGCCTCGTGTTTGAGATTTTTGCACTGACGATCATATTTAAAGTCAAAGAAATGGGCCTCATCTTTGGTCAGAGGGCATCAAATTAAAACCCTGCTGCTAAAAACTGTCAATCTATTTAATCACTTAGTTAACAGATTGTCCTCAGAGCCCAAGTTTTCGTGAACATAAATTACTTGACAACCTTTTAAAATAATGTAATTTATATATGAATTCAACACTGATGGCTCCAGTACTGAGCCCTGAGGAACTCCACGAGTACGTTTAAGTCTCACTGTTTTATGTTTTAGTCCAGCGGTGGGGTTTAATTCTCTGCTTTAAATGATAATTGGTGCAAAAAGTCTCAAATATCAGATTTGCTTGTAAGAAACAAACCGGAGTCGTTTCACTGCAGATTTAAAAAATCATTTCATGGTTATTAACAAACTGGTTTCTTCATGTTCAGGATGTTTCAGGATTATTTGTGTTTTTTTATTACAAGCTGAGATCTTGTCTTTACTGTGTGAAAAGATCCTAAAATTTTATTTTTATTTTTGTTAAAGGTGTTTGTTTCTGGCCTAAAAGTACATTGAGTGAACACATGACGTCTCTAGAAACAATATTCCCATTAAATTAGCTGTAGTTTTGAGGATAAAATTACTTTTAGGGAGTATTTTTGTTTTTATTTACAACATTTGAAAGAGGTTTTGATTTAACGACCATTAAAATTTATTATGTTTAATTCTTTCAACACATTTCCATTTTCTGTCTGTTTTGTTTCCAGTGTGGCTGAAATATATTAATATTAACAGGATCAAGAGAAACAGTGGCTTTATTTTAGTTTCTCCAACTTGTTTCAGCTTCGGCCCCGTGGTTCTTTGTTAAGGTGACGTCGTCGTTTTTATACGATGGGACCTCAGTTTGATATTTTCAGCCCAAACTAAACCACCACATGTTAAAATCAAGCTCGTCATATTTTTCATAACCACGTTGGACGTC
>JAPMOB010208066.1:0-13211 GCA_029875015.1 Lepomis gibbosus
ACACACACACACACACACACACACACACACACACACACACACACACACACACACACACACACACAAACATTGTGGCCTAGCCCTCTTACTTGTCCTCTCGGCCATCCTTGGATCTTGTCTGCCCCTCGTCCCCCGCGACCCCAGTCACTGCTGACCATGTCCATTTGGCCCACTGGACTGGAGACAACCAGGACATCCCTGCACCTTGTCGAGTCTTAAACCTGCTGCCACCTCCAAAATCTAACAGTGAACTTCCTCTTCCTCTGAATTAGTTTAGGTCACTGCTGTCAGTCCGGTTCAGCAATCATCCACAGTCCTCCTTGCAACAGCAAAAAGGTGACTCTCAAAAAGAAGCTGTCGATCTGTCTTCTTGCCTCTCTCCCTCCTAATGTCAGCGTCTGTCCTCTCTTGCTTTCTATATGGCTTGCTCACTTCCTCCTCTTGCTTAGCCGCTCAGTTTTCCCATCCTGCTCTTCTGCATTGTTGACGCTCGTGAGAGGGAAACGTGTCTCTGTCTTTCTGTTGCTGCTTTGCTCTCCCCAGCACTGACTCACACAGACCCAGATTACTGTAGCATCAGTAGTCACTCCTCTCTCTCTCTCTCTGTTCCCCTCCCCTCTCCCTGTCCGTCTGGGTGGACGATCAGCTGGTTAGCAGACATCGGCTCACTCTGCTCCTGCATGTTTGCTAATTTGCTCACTCGCACTCAGGAGTTTGCCTTTCCCCTCCCCGATTCTTTCAGTGTTTGTCGATTGTGGGGGAAGAGAGGGGGCAGGGGAGAGGCAATGCTTCCTGTTTTAAGAGGCAAAGAAGCGTCTGGTTCTGAGACAGACAGACGACCAGACATTTGTGTCTTCAAGAAAGAGGAGATGAACAGAGAGCAGGGGAAAAAGGCAGGAAATGATGAGGCCAACAGTAAAATTTAAAAGATGTAAGATGAGTTCGGATTAAAGACACAACTCAATGTATCCTGTAACTCATATTATTGCAATGTCCCTAAAACTATAAAGTAGAATGCAGTAAAGTCTTCACTCTTTTTAACAGCTTTCCAGGAATGCTACATCCTTTAGGATCAATATTGCTTTGAAATATCTATTATGTCTTGCCTTACATTTGTCATGTAAATTATCTGACTGACATGCGACTTGCCAACATGTTTGGGCAACCCACAATGAGTCTCAAAGGCAATTTGAGTCGTTAATGGTTTGTTTACTTAGCAGCTCCCAGCAGAGGCCGTGGATAACTATGATTGTGACACAAAGCTTTGCTATTTTACTATGGTGAATAACAGGGGATAATAGCTACAAAGTTGGAAAGATATGTTTAAAGAGGGCTAACAATGTACCATGCATACAGTATGTACTGTAAATCCACACAGACAGATAACATCTGAACTCAAAATGTAGCTGCTAATTCCATGGTGTGTGACTGAACCTACACAGGATCTATTGTTCGCTCAAAATATCCAGGCCAGCAGCAAACAAATCAATAGTGCAAACCTAGATTCAACAGTGAACAGAGAAGTCATTTGGATGAAAATACTCATCGCTGCTCACACACACTTTCACACACTCACATGTGTGCCTGTGAGGCTGCTCATGGATGGGTTATGTAACTGTAAGTCCAGGCTTTCGCATTTATCCATCTCCCTCTCACACACGGGCACATGAGATGTGTTCTTTGAAAAAACATGGACCATGACTAATCTAATAAGGGGAGGATGGTTCAACCAGCATTAAAAAGAGGTCAACAGGGAAAGAAAAAAGGAAGTAGCAGAGATGCTTTTCGCGTCATTTGCACTTTGAGGTTCCTTTCCTGCTGTTTACTGCTCACATGTGAAAAACATGGAGAGAAAGGCAGAAGCTCTACCACAGAGACAGGCAGGCAGAAAGATGAACACATGCACGAACACACTCAAAAATAATGTCACACACTGGTGAACACAGAGAAAGAGACTCTGTTTAATCTGTGGTGGCTGGACTGAAAAATGGAGCAGATGGAAAACAGCATTAATTAAAAAAGGGGAGTGAGATACAGATAGATAACAAGGATGTTTTGAAAACGGAGTTTAAAGGAAGGTAAAGAAAGTGAGTTTTGGGAGCAGGAATCTGAAAAGCTCTGTTGCTTTTCTAAAACATTCCTGACATTGTCTCCCTTTACCTCCTTTGTTTCCTACAGCTGAGAGGACAAACCTGTCTGTTTTGCAAAGGACATGATCTGCCCGAAGCAAACAAACCCCATCAAGCAGTACACACAGACGTAATGGACGTCCTGTGTTGCACAAACTGTTTACGCTGCTACACCGTGAAGTAGTAAACTCATCGCTGGTCATACAATAACACACAGAAAAGTCATGTCTTTATACAGATAGACAACATGCCGGAGTGGACAGATTGGTGATATGTCTGACTCTTTCCCTGTCATAGACATGAAACATAGACAGAAGAAAGAGGAAAACAGAAAGAGGCAAAACATCTCTTATGTAATACACTGAAACCACAAAGAGCACACAGTGAAACAGTGGCAAACCCACACATACAGTCCACCCATATGTGATCTCGAGCTGCCATCTTAGCACACTGAGACTTGTAAGGCTCAGCCGTGGACACTACACACACACACACACACACTGAACACCGGCTATTGTGTGTGTTTGCTGTAATCCAGTAAGAATGCACGTGCGTAATCATCAATTACATCTTGACTGATAGCAGCATGTGTGGATATGAGCTAAGAATAAATAAGCAATGATAAAAATGTCTGTGAGCTACAACAGAGGTGGTTTGATACTGGATGAGATGTGTGTGTGCACACTGTTAGGGAATTAGAGAAGCTTCTCAACTATCACAAACTGTTTATCTCTGCTCTCAATCCCCTGCATGATGACAGAAGGTTACAAATCTGACATTTTATATAGCACCATAAGGTCAACATTTATGGGATTACAACATTAAGTAGTTACAAACAAATGTCAAGACACGTAACTCACAAAACACAGCTCACAAATAAATGCGGAGTGATTTGTGTCTTGATCCGTTCCTCTAATTTACAACATGTATATCACCATTGGTATGTCTTTTTGAATTGAAAAAAGGAAATACACTTGTGAATCTCCACCTATTTGTGTGGATCCTTCCGAGACCGTTCTTTAGCAATGTTTGTGTTGCACTAAAACTTAAAGTGCAGAGAAGACCAAGCCTTTCCAGTAGATGGCAGTAATCCAATATGTATGGATGCCAACCGCTGTGAACAGTCTCTGGTTAAACTGAACAGAAAGCTTATATGGCAGCTAACAAGGCACTGAAAATGTGAGAGTAGGCTACTCATTGGAATATGAGTACATATCCATTATCAAGAGAAACATAACAGCTTTGTGTTAGAAAAGTGTGGAAAAATAAAAGGCGCCACTAAAGAAAAAACATTGTTGTTTATAACAATAGCTAGAATATAGATGGAAGGTACGCAGTTGTTAGGACTGTGGCAGCCGCTAGTTACTGTCATCTGCTGAAAAGGCATCATTGTGAGCATGCTGGCATGTTGATGTTAACATTTAGCTCAAAGCGCACTGTGCCTAAGTATAGACTCACTCGCAACTAGCATGGCTGACTATTTTATTTTTGTTTTTCCCAGACACTGAATCATCCTCCAGCAGCACCATCAGGAGAACTTGAAAACAATAAAACTCTTGACCTAATGGTTGGATTTTCATGGAAACTAATGGTCACTCGTTGTTTTCCTCCTTATTTGCCAAAATGTCAACTTTATATATGACGAATCTAGTAACCTAATGGGCAGAATGTCCTGACATTTACTGAGCAGACTCGAGCCCCCAGGAGAATGAGCCATTTTGATTTTTAATGTCCTTACATTCGTCCTCCTGCTGAAGACAAATTTAAAATGGTTGTACCGCTTAGAATAACACAATTGTCAGTATGTTGTCTGTCCATATTTTCATAATGCGGTGTGTAATTACAGCTTTCATTCTTTTAATTTTAGACTTGGGAACTAACCCTGTTTCAATTATAAGTAATTTTCTAAGAAATGTCTCTAGAAAGTTTTGTCTTTTTTTTTCTAAATGTTTCTGCTTCAATCAACATTTTTACAGCCAACTTGCAATGTAATAAACATGTCAGTATTGAAAATATAAGTGTTCCTGCTCATGTGTCTACACTCAAATGGCTGCTAAATCTAACTATCCCAGTTGGTGATTTGAAATATTGTTTTGAGCTCCAGCTATGCATTAGACATTTAAAGGGAAAACATCTGCCATACAACAGCTTGATTAAGAGATAACCTGCAAGATTAGTGTTTTCCTTAATGTGGCAATATATTTAGTGCATAAAGGGTCCAACAATACAACAGTTTTGTTTTTGGAATCTGGTCATGTTTTAAAATCCCTGTTCTTGTGCAACAGAGGATACAAGCTGAGAAACATACAGTATGTTAAGGAGGAGTCAGTGTTGCTTGCTTTCAACTTATTTCAATAAAATAAGTTGCAATTAATGTTCTGGCATATATTCACAACTTCTTTATATATACATATGAACACATATGTACATATGATCATATGTTAACTATATGTAAAATTCACTCCTGGGATGGACAGACTGGATGAACTAACTGACTGACTGTCTCAAAGCATCTATTCTGAACAGAAAAATATTGCTGGGTCATACCTGCCAGCTTGTTCTATGATATGGCTCCATCTAGTGGTCATTATTGGACACTCACCCAGATATCTCACATAAATAAAACAAAGTAACATTAAAAAAACATCAACATCAGATTCAGCCACCCTGTTAGTGATACAATGCCAGGATGAACTAGCACAGAAGACAAAACAAGCTAAGGGAAGAATAGATGTAAAAGAGAACACGAGGGAGATTCATAACAGGTCTAACGTCACCTTTGGGACCTTAAACAGAGTTGACATGATCAGGTTTCACCATGGCAACCATATGGGAAGAGGTCACAAGTGTATTGCACTTTGAAAGCATGCATATAGAAACCACACACACTCCCACACACAACACGTAGAGGTAAAGAAGGCAGCGCTGCTGCTGATATTTAACACCTTTTGTTTATTTTTATTCTTTAACGCAGCTCAGTATTATCAAACAGGCTCACAGAGGTAAAATAGAATAGATATGCTTTTGGGAGGCACAACTGTGTTTACATCCCTGTTATCACTGCATCTTAAATACAGAACGCCCCATTAGCTGCAATCAGAGCAGAAGACTAGCAGGGAGTGAACTGAGCCGAAGCACTCACCATGCTACAGTGCACTAGAATAACTTAACTGACAGTGGCTTGATAAAACAAAAAGAGAAAGAATGAGTGAACAAGAAAGGAAGAGAGGAGGGGTTCACCCGAGAGGAATCATGTACAAACACCAACTGAGGTATATTGTTCATGGCTACAACAGGGACACAAGAGCACACAATTCCCAGACAATAGTTCATGTACATTGCACACACATGCACGCACACAGCAGCGAGACATCACCCCCCACCCACCCCACTGTTCTAGTTTATGATGTTTCCATTCATTTCCTTTGCCTTTTAAATCCAATTCTACCAGATTTAACTTCCATTTAAAAGTCCAAAAGTTTTCATAGCACTGCAGTTCAAACACATAGATATCAACATCATCGGAAAGAATAAGTAAAGATTTTCAGCCATTAACTTCAGCATTATTCAGCAGCGAGTTTCACTTTCATGCTGGCAAGCCTAGTCATTGTAGGCTTATGCATAATTAAAATGTACATCTTAAAATTTTGTGCCTGTCTTCATGTATTCATAATGTGTGTCTCTCTAAAGATGAGAAAAGTTTTTCAGCCCACACTGGCCTAAATTCATACCACTGCAGCAGGAAAAGAGCTCCAAATGCAGGTCAGTCTCTTCCCAAATGAGGGACTTTCTGGATGTTCAGGGGTTTTAGAGAACAGGAAGTTCATGCACATCAAAGACTGTTCCAGTTATGATATAAAACAGATGATTAAGCCAACTAAAATTAGACCAGAAGCTGAAAACTGCGATCACACAGCACTGGTTGGCTTCCAAGTTTTTTTCCCACGGGGAGGACCCCAACCCCCTTCTGCCTTAACACAAACACAGATGAATGCAGGCTTTTAAAATGGAGATATAAAGCATCACTGGGATCAGCTGGGAGGACAAAGTGAAAGAGCTCACTCTCTGCTACAAAGGATTAGAGAAAAAAAGAAGAGGGAGCATGGCCGGTTAAGTGCTTTTAAGCTCTGACGAATGCCTCAGTAACAACATCTTCAGGCTCCAGACAGCTGCGGTTCATACATCACACAGTACTTTAAGGATGTCAAACACACTGCATGAACACAACAGGAAGCAGTGTTACCTGCTCAGACAGAAAGAAACTGTACTGCCTGTATGATTAAAATACCACTTTAAAATTACGGTCACAGCTACATAATTAATAACAGGCATTATCTCTTCTGCCGTTGTTACTACAAAAAACTGCTGCTAAAATGTCAAAGCCAATGAAAAGAAGGCTTGTACACTGCCTTCATTTCAGGCATGTGACCCGATCAGCTCATGCTCATTATGTTAGCATCTCTGCTAATGTCATCAGCTTTACCACCCTGTTTCTTCCCTCTTCCCTTATATTTGAATATCTAAATAGTATTCAAAACCATACGACAGGAGAGACTGTGTGCCATGCAGCCTGTTGGAAGGAGGCATCAAGGTCTCAGCACTGCCCTTCACCCCTTTATCTCCTACTCCTCTTCCCCTCCCCAATACAGAACCACTGAGTTCATACACACAAGACAACAAAAACTCAAGTATCAAAGGGCAAAATCGACCTGCTTGATCCTTGATCCTTGATCAATTCACTCAGCTTTTTTGGAACGTCTCTGCCTGTTTAGGTTTGCCTTTGTCATCAAGACCTTTGCAGACACAAACATACAAACAACAAAGCATCTTGTCTTACATGCTGCTCTTCTTCCGTGGAGAGCTGACGGAGCCCTTCCTGTGCTGGCTGAGGGAGCCCCCCATGGCAACAGCTGAGTCCCTTTTTCTCAGGTTTATCCCAGATGCTGCGTATGTCCTTGTCACCTCTCAAGGTTCACCTCTGCCTCTCCTCCAGACAGCTTGGCTCAACAGCAGAGCCCCACATCACACTGCATATCATCACCGACTTATTATTTAACCAACCGATCGGCCTCTCCTCGTCTTTTCTCTTTCGCGGTCTCTGCTGATGCTGTACAGTGTAAACGGTCAGGAGTAGCCTACTACTAATCACACATGAATAGCTCTGCTGACAGTCCCGCCTCCTTGCTCTACTTTTCCTCAACCCCCAAAATATCTCTCTCTCTCGCACAAACACACCAGAGGCATGATTACATTCACTTCTCAGGCAGTGCATAGCCTTTTGAAGGAGAAAGACAGAGAGATGGAGTGTATGTGTGTGAGAGAGTTTTTTTTTTAAAAAGACCACTAAATCCAAGAAGGGGGGTAGGTGAACGGACAGTATGAGCGTGTGTCAGTGTGTCATGGGGGTATCTGGCAAGGGTGAGAGTATTGTTCAAGCCTGAAAGAGTCTCTTCTATTGTTAGTCAGCTGAATAGCAGAGAGCTGAGATCCAGGGGGAGGGATGGAAGATGATGGAGGGAGAGTTGGCGGCATAAAACACAGCCCCACTTGTTGTCCCACATTCCCACTACCTGCTGTGACCCAGCCCCTTTAGAGTTTCAGCATGACAATACACACACGCGCGCACGCACGCACGCACACACTGTCAGCGCTCTGCCTTGTTTGCATACATTCATTTCTTAAGCTCATCACTGTGTTTTGAACTCTTACCCTGAAACAAAAACTCAGTACACTCCAAAACATAACATGTGAAACACACAAACACACAAACTTGTGAAAAGGTATAGCTGGACGTTAGAATGTTAAACCAACAGTGAAAGAGAAAGCCTGGATAGACCTATGTAAATCATTAGTGCAATCATTATATTGAATGTCAATACTACAGAGTCTCAAAATGATTAAAGAGGGAAATCACACCTACTAATTAAAACCTGTCCCATTCCATCAAATAAAAAATGGCTTAAAACCCCTCGGCGCTCTGGTGGGTCAGGCAGTGGCTCCTGCAGGACAGGGTCACCTTTGGAAGAAACTGAAAGGCTTTAGTGTATTACTTACTCCCACTGAAATGAATCACATGAGGCTCACTCACTATGGAGTTCCTATCTTCACACACAGTAGGCACAACCACACGCACAACAAAGGCGTGGCATTAACAAATGTAATTTACAGCGACTCATGGTATGAATGTGCAACTTTTATAGTCAGTACAGTCCCTTTATACTGGTACCGTTTATTCTGGTCCCTCTACACACATGAACAAGGATAGCTTCAATATAGCCCCGATGCATAGTTTAAAATCAAACGCCATAACCAACTAGTTCAACTTGCCTCATGGTTGCTGTCCAAGGTTGCCAGTCAATTCAGCCGCTGCAAGTGATGCTGTTTTTCCTCACGACTGCGCATGCTCGCGTGATTTACCGTAGTAACGCGTTGTACACTGTTGAAAGTACTGCTCTTACGTGGATGCTCTTCCTGTTAAACCAGCATCCCTGTTTGCTCATGGACTATTATTACTTTATGAATTATCCTATTTGATTTTGAAGAACCTCAATATGCTGTACTTCAGTAGCGTTTTTCTTAGACTATGGATAAGTTCATATGTCAACGTGATAAAAGGCCTAAAAAATACAGATTAATTTATTGTTTTCAAATCTATAATAAGCATGGTTCAATGAAATACAAAGAATACAAGACACTTATGTTTTATTATGGCACATACAACATGTAACCATATTCATAGGTATGTTTTGTTTTTTGGTATGTATCAACATATTAGTATCAAATGCAAAAAAAGAAGTTGTCTTAAGGAAAATGAGCCAGGGACCGTGGCATCTTGTTTTATTGTACAGACAAGAAAAATGACAGACACAGAGACGATGGTGAGGTTCAAGGAAACGTCAACATGATCATTTAGTATTCAGTGCACTTCTAAAAGAAGAAAAACAAACAACACCATTAGGTTAATTCATCTGTTGTGCGGATGTTACACCCAGAGGTCAGGTCATTCAGAGCTTTGGTGGTGCAGGGGCTGCGGCGCCCGGGCCAGTGCATAACATGAGTCATTTAGAAAGTTTAATCACTCTAACAGTCTCAACATTATAGTCCATGTTGCTTAATATGAAGGTGCAGACTTGTGAAATTTATAACAGATATATTTATATTTCTTTCATACGTGTATATAAAATAAATTGATTTACTTTGAAACATAAGTTCTATATAATCTATTTATCATGCTCTTTAAATCAAATTCAAGTGATCTCAACATGAAAACTCTCTTATTAATGGGTCTGCGACCAGAAAATGTTAAGAAATCCTGCTCTTACATAACAAAGAAGTGCATGCAAGACAGATTGAAAAGATAATCTTACAATAACTTGATAAAAAGGAACAGATGAGAGAAACCTGTACCATGTCACCCTTAGATTATGCAATAATTAGAACTATGTGAGATGAGAAGTCTGTATCTGAATAAAGAACATATTGCTGTTAGGAATTACATAAGGATACATTTTGGGTCAAATGCTAAATAGCAGAAATAAGAAAGTTGTAAAAGGAATGGCACAGGCCTGCGGGAGAGAAAGTGGAACTGGCCTTTCTGTAGTTTGCACACTGCTATAACATAAATACTGTACTCACACGCAGATACAACACACACACACACACACACACGCTATGAAAAGACAAATAGCTCAACCTGCACTTCTCTACTTCATTTCTGACACAAAAATCTTCATCAGGATTACTTCTTTTAGACGTAATGTAGATGCGATCAAACTGAAATTACATATTGTGAGTGAAATATAAATATGATTAGAAGGCAAGAAGAACTTTGACTTTCAATCATAGTGTCAGAACAGGACTTCATCTGTGAAATGAAAAAAGGAGCGACATCAACATTATGGATACATTGCACAAATGTAGGAGTAGCAGCTTTATAGGTTTCAAATAGCCTTAATGTTGACAGAAAGAAAATAAATCTGCCTGGAGAACTCTTAAAAGACATAAATACCAAACTTCATGTTCCTAATCAGAAAATAAACATTTTATAGTCCAACCAAAGGTAACCACATCACCCAGTTACTTATAAAGGTAATCTCAAGCTAACGGAGAGCTTACTTGGTCAAAAGAGATCAAACTTTAAACAGTCTGACTTTTGGAAGCTTTACATAGGGCTGGAAAATATATCTAATTATATTGATTACAATCTATGATTTTAAATATATTCTTGATGTCAAATACATGGAAATGCCAACTGAAAACCTTTTTTTCCTCACTTAAACATGTGCTGAATGGTTAACATGATACTCATTACTTTTCAATATTATATGATATGTCATCAACTGCTGGTAAATAAAAGTGCAAAGTAAAGTAAATGAAGAATGACTCAAAATAGACAGAAATGTGCAACCAGGAGCATGACAGTGATGTTTGGGTGAACTTGGGTGGACTGAAACCACTGTCAGACACCCAACCCAGTCCTGTAGTGGGAGTTTAGGCAGCACCATGAAGCCAATTTAAGGTTGACTGACATGTCTGAACTAAGATCACCAGGCTGCAGCCAAACAGTCTCCACTGTCAAGGGAGGAGAGGGTGGGGTAGTCAGGTAACACCCAGATGGTAAGGCATTCTGGAAGAGATCGTCTGTCCTTGATTTTAATCACTTCCAAGTTACTGTCATGATAAAAAACAAAAACAATTGTATATTCATGACACTTTATCACTGTTGTGGCTGTTCAAAGGCCACACCTAGCTTGTCGTAGATCTCCTTCAGTAGCAGGAGAGCTGTATCCTCAGATTCCCTGACAGACAGAAAGGCAGAGAGGGGTAAACATGATTTATTTGAAATAAAAAGTAAAATGTGATACAACACAATCTGCAAAAGAGCACAATTACTGTAGTCCATACATCTACAGCATGTTACAGGCATGACTCACCAGTAACACAAATGAGACTGGATGGCAAAGAGGTATTCATTGAAGCTCTCGATGGGTTTCTCCTGAAGTACATAGTCAATCCTTCGTCCTCCATTCAGCATCCCCACTTTAATCTCAGGCTGCTCCATCTGCTCTGCTGACACCGAGGCTTCTGACTCCTCACACACACCTGCAGAGACAGAAGTAAAAAGATAAAGAAAAGAAAAAAGATAAGTCTGTACAGGCAGACACCAGACAACAAAAACACTGATAACAGGTATTTGTTATGACTAACACTTTCTGGTAAAATGAGAACTGATCAGATAATCGACAGCAACAATCAAGCCTACGTAAGGAAATTAAACTCAGATCAGTCTACAACCTAGTGTCCCATATCTACCCAAAGATGAGTGAGTGGCTGAAGGTTGCAAGAATACTCTTTGGCGATAGCAGCACCAAAGACGGACAAGGTTTGCTCAAACACATCCCTTTGATTAAATGTGTTCTGCCTCTGCTGACCAGTTAAAAGAGCATTGAACATGTACTGTAAGTATGTCATCTTGAATAATAGTCTCTCAAATATTGTGGGCAATATGTAGCTTCATGTTTTTACTGTCATTGTATCACAATTTCCCTACACTGGACAGCATGCATTAAGCTCACATTATTTATAATTTGATTTGCAATTCAGTCAGCATCCATCACTAGAGGAGCTATTCTGACTCAGCAAATATCTGCCCCCGACAAGAATATATTAAGAGATGATTTGACCCATTTGTAACCCATTGTGATCAAAGGTGTGGTAATTTCATGAAGTTGCTCAGGACAAGTCTTAAGCTTACAGAGAATTGGATATATTACCCTGATGAAACTGTGGTCTTTTAATTTTGACATAAAAAGATAATAATCTTACTCTCAAAATTACACTGTATCACGTGCTAAGAGTATCATGTCTGGTATCTTGCATCACTAGACTTGATACAACAAATTAAGGTTGTATGGGCTGTAAATAAAAAACTACGAAGTCCTCTTTAATAGATAAATAGTGAAAAGTAACTGCGGCTGTATTCCTCTTGACTCATTTTAAGAATTACTTGACAGTCCTGTAGAAAAGAGCAGGACATGTATCTGCATGCAGCTACTGTAGGTACCCTGCTGCTGATGAATTAGCTCACCGACTGGATGAAGCCCAGCCAATATCTCTTATTAAAAAAAACAAAACAACTGTTATCACTGCTATCTAACTTGGCCTACTTGTGCCGCAGAAGTTAGTTTGTGTCATGGGCAGGTTACTGGCTTGTGAAAACAGTCAGTTAATTCAATCAATCAGAGCTGCCAGTGGGGTAGGGAGGCAAAGGGCCTTCCGGAGATGTCAGTAAATTCAATGTTGAGATGAAGATTATGTGTACAAACTGCAAAACTAAAATCTTAGTAAGATTAGTTATCTTAATTGAAGGCAAAATATACTTGTTTTTTGTCTGACAATATTTCCTCTTACCAGGCGGCTTTTATGTCAGAGAATTTCACTTGTTTCAAGTTTTTTTTGCCTTGAGTAGCAAGTGAAATATTCTCGTTCTGTTGGCAGATAATTTTGTTTATTTTAAGTAATTTTCCCCCCAGTTTTAATGTTTTTTTCTTGTTTTTGAGAGCTCAGTTTTTGCAGTGCAGCTGTAGTAGTGCAGTTAGGCAAGGGGGAAGGAGGAGCAGTGAGAGCCTGCGGCAGAAATGACATACATTACATAACATTTGCTCTTTATGAGGGAGCTGACATGCCAAAGTAAACCAAAGTATTTGCATACCTTTGTTTTTTAGCAGGTAGAGCAGCATTATATTAACCATTAAAACAGGTTCTAAAAATATTTCATTTGGCCTCTTTTGTGCATGTTTATTTTCCAGGGAACACACAGATGACAGTTCATTTAAGGTCATAGGCTTCTACTGAATCAGGCAAAATTACAGAAAAACCCAGATTGCAAAGCTACTAGTAAGCTAAAAAGACTGACTGACTATCCTGGCTTACCTTGGAAGTAATGCTTATGAAAGGCCCATGGCCACTCCAGTATTTTAGTCCAAAAATCAGCACTTTTCTCTTCCCTCTTAGCAGAAGTAGTGACTGCCGCTGAGGCTGAGGTTCGAGATAAAGTGGTAAGGGGAAGCAGGACAAACCACC